>CM051258.1:41787434-41934934 GCA_027921565.1 Artemia sinica
AAACTCTTAACTAAAACTAAACTAAACTAGAACTCTAATTAAAACTCTAAGTCTAAGCTAAAACTCTAAACTAAACTAGAACTTCAACAAAAAACTCTAAACTAAGACTCTAAGCTAAAAATTCTAAACTCTTAACTAAAACTAAACTAAACTAGAACTCTAATAAAAACTCTAAGATAAGACTCTAAGCTAAAACTCTAAACTCTTAACTAAAACTAAACTAAACTAAAACTCTAAGCTAAGTCTCTAAGGTAAAACACCAAACTCTTAACTATAACTAAACTAAACTAGAACTCTAACAAAAACTCTAAGCTAAGACTCTAAGCTAAAACTCTAAACTCTTAACTATTACTAAACTAAACTAGAACTCTAAAACAAACTATAAGCTAAGACTCTAAGCTAAAACTCTAAACTCTTAACTAGAAGTAAACTAAACTAGAACTCTAACAGAAACTCTAAGCTAAGACTCTAAGCTAAAAACTCGAGACTCTAAACTATAACTAAACTAAACTAGAACTCTAACACAAACTATAAGCTAAGACTCTAAGTTAAAACTCTAAACTCCTAACTAAACTGAACTAGAACTCTAACTAAAACTCTAAGCTATGACTCTAAGGTAAAACTCTAAACTCTTAACTATAGCTTTACTAAACTATAACTTTAACTAAAACTCTAAGCTATGACTCTAAGCTAAAACTCTAAATTCTTAGCTATAACTAAACTAAACTAGAACTCTAACTAAAACTCTAAGCTAAGACTCTAAGGTAAAACTCTAAACTCTTAACTAAAACTAAACTAGAACTCTAACAAAAACTCTAAGCTAAGACTCTAAGCTAAAACTCTAAAATCTTAACTATTACTAAACTAAACTAGAACTCTAACACAAACTATAAGCGAAGGATCGAAGCTAAAACTCTAAACTCTTAACTAGAAGTAAACTAAACTAGAACTCTAATAGAAACTCTAAGCTAAGACTCTAAGCTAAAAAATCGAGACTCTTAACTATAACTAAACTAAACTAGAACCCTGACACAGACTATAAGCTAAGACTCTAAGCTAAAACTCTAGACTCTTAACTAAAACTAAACTGAACTAGAACTCTAACTAAAACTCTAAGCTATGACTCTAAGGTAAAACTCTAAACTCTTAACTATAACTTTACTAAACTATAACTTTAACTAAAACTCTAAGCTATGACTCTAAGCTAAAACTCTAAACTCTTAACTATAACTAAACTAAACTAGAACTCTAACTAAAACTCTAAGCTAAGACTCTAAGGTAAAACTCTTAACTCTTAACTAAAACTAAACTAGAACTCTAACAAAAACTCTAAGGTAAGACTCTAAGCTAAAACTCGAAACTCTTAACTAAAACTTAACTAAACTTCAACTCTAACTAGAACTCTAAGCTAAGACTCTATGGTAAAACTCTAAACTCTGAACTAAAACTAAACTAAACTAGAACTCTAACTAAAACTCTAAGCTAAGAATCTAAGCTAAAACTCTAAACTCTTAACTAAAACTAAACTAAACTAGAACTCAAACAAAAACTCTAAGCTAAAACTCTAAGCTAAAAAACTCTAAACTCTTAACTAAAACTAAACTAAACTAAAACTCTAAGCTAAGACTCTATGCTAAAACTCTAAACTCTTAACTATTACTAAAATAAACTTCAACTTTAACAAAAACTCTAAGCTAAGACTCTAAGCTATTGGGCCGGGGGCTTCCTTCGGGGTCGGGGTAGGGGGATCGGGGCCCTTTTGGGGTTGGGGTAGAGGACCTCACAACACTGTTTAAATAGAACTTGTATATTATAACGACCACAGAGTTTCATTGTCAAATCCTCTTCTAAAACATCTTCTAAAATCATCTTTTATAATGTCTCTAACTGTTTCGCCGAAATAATTCCCTAAAATGTTTAAAACGGTTTCGCCCAAATAATCCCCTAAAAGTAATTGCTGCGTGTTCCTATTGTTTTGGCATCCCTGCGCTGTCACATTTGAAATTTCTAAGAAACCCTTTTCCTGCGTTAATCTCTTCATCTCATAAATGTTCCTAGCTACACTGTTAAGGTTTCGTTAGAATATCAATTTATCTCTCCGACTTAAAGATCAGTGAAGCCGTATTTAAAAATAGAATTTGTTCTCTTTAGACTTCCCGCATAATTCCAAGATAACAAGTGATGTCATTTCTAATTCCTGACACTAAAGATGAATGAAGCCCTATTTAAAAATAGAATATTAATTTTTCTCTCTGGCCTAAAGAGCGTTTATCCCTCAGACCAAAGATCAAAGAAGCCATACTTGATTCTTAATTTCCCTTTCGTGAATCAATAATTCCCCGCCGATTATTTAAATCAATTTCTCAGGTTAGGTTAGCCAAACAGCAATTAAGCCATGTTTGTTTCTTAATTCTCCTTTTGTGAATCAATAATTCCCCGCCGATTATGTAAATCAATTTCTCAGGATAGGTTAGCATAAAGATCAAAGAAGCCATGTTTGTTTCTTAATTCTCCTTTCGTGAATCAATAATTCCCCACAGATTATGTAAATCAATTTCTCAGGTTAGATTAGCCTAAAGATCAAAGAAGCCATGTTTGTTTCTTAATTCCCCTTTCGTGAATCAATAATTCCCCGCAGATTATGTAAATCAATTTCTCAGGTTAGGTTAGCCTAAAGATCAAAGAAGCCATGTTTGTTTCTTAATTCCCCTTTCGTGAATCAATAATTCCCCACAGATTATGTAAATCACCCCATTGTCATTACACCTGGACAAACAACAACAAATAAATCGACCTTGAAACATCCATCAAAGTGATAAAAATCCTGTTTTTCCATTCTCACTGACAAAAACCATAAAACATCCATGAAAGTGAGAAAAATCTTGTTTTGCATTCTTACTGACAACGAACATACATAAAAACATGCATAAATTATGTAAAAAAGTTGTAGGTGGCAGCAGGGGTGTCGTCCCGGAGTAGCACCCCCCTTTCTACTATCGCTAAAGTTATAAACTGCAAAAATATACATGGTATCTGAGTAATAATTGTAATGTTTTACAATTTAACTATTACTCTAAACTCTTAACTATTACTAAACTAAACTAGAACTCTAACACAAACTATAAGCGAAGACTCTAAGCTAAAACTCTAAACTCTTAACTAGAAGTAAACTAAACTAGAACTCTAACAGAAACTCTAAGCTAAGACTCTAAGCTAAAAACTCGAGACTCTTAACTATAACTAAACTAAACTAGAACTCTAACACAAACTATAAGCTAAGACTCTAAGCTAAAACTCTAGACTCTTAACTAAAACTAAACTGAACTAGAACTCTAACTAAAACTCTAAGCTATGACTCTAAGGTAAAACTCTAAACTCTTAACTATAACTTTACTAAACTATAACTTTAACTAAAACTCTAAGCTATTACTCTAAGCTAAAACTCTAAATTCTTAGCTATAACTAAACTAAACTAGAACTCTAACTAAAACTCTAAGCTAAGACTCTAAGGTAAAACTCTTAACTCTTAACTAAAACTAAACTAGAACTCTAACAAAAACTCTAAGGTAAGACTCTAAGCTAAAACTCGAAACTCTTAACTAAAACTTAACTAAACTTCAACTCTAACTAGAACTCTATGCTAAGACTCTATGGTAAAACTCTAAACTCTTAACTAAAACTAAACTAAACTAGAACTCTAACTAAAACTCTAAGCTAAGAATCTAAGCTAAAACTCTAAACTCTTAACTAAAACTAAACTAAACTAGAACTCTAACAAAAACTCTAAGCTAAGACTCTAAGCTAAAAAACTCTAAACTCTTAACTAAAACTAAACTAAACTAAAACTCTAAGCTAAGACTCTATGCTAAAACTCTAAAATCTTAACTATTACTAAACTAAACTTCAACTTTAACAAAAACTCTAAGCTAAGACTCTAAGCTATTGGGCTTGGGGCTTCCTTTGGGGTCGGGGTAGGGGGATCGGGGCCCTTTGGGGTTGGGGTAGAGGACCTCACAACACTGTTTAAATAGAACTTGTATATTATAACGACCACAGAGTTTCATCCTCAAATCCTCTTCTAAAATATCTTCTAAAATCATCTTTTATAATGTCTCTAACTGTTTCGCCGAAATAATTCACTAAAATGTTTAAAACGGTTTCGCCCAAATAATCCCCTAAAAGTAATTGCTGCGTGTTCCTATTGTTTTGGCATCCCTGCGCTGTCACATTTGAAATTTCTAGGAAAACCTTTTCCTGCGTTAGTCTCTTCATCTCATAAATTTTCCTAGCTACACTATTAAGGTTTCGTTAGAATATCAATTTATCTCTCCGACTTAAAGATCAGTGAAGCCGTATTTAAAAATAGAATTTTTATCTCTTTAGACTTCCCGCATAATTCCAAGATAACAAGTGATGTCATTTCTAATTCCTGACACTAAAGATCAATGAAGCCCTATTTAAAAATAGAATATTAATTTTTCTCTCTGACCTAAAGAGCGTTTATTCCTCAGACCTAAGATCAAAGAAGCCATACTTGTTTCTTAATTCCCCTTTCGTGAATCAATAATTCCCTGCCGATTATGTAAATCAATTTCTCAGGTTAGGTTAGCCTAAAGATCAAAGAAGCCATGTTTGTTTCTTAATTCTCCTTTCGTGAATCAATAATTCCCCGCCGATTATGTAAATCAATTTCTCAGGTTAGGTTAGCCTAAAGATCAAAGAAGCCATGTTTGTTTCTTAATTCCCCTTTCGTGAATCAATAATTCCCCGCAGATAGAATTTCTATCTCTTTAGACTTCCCGCATAATTCCAAGATAACAAGTGATGTCATTTCTAATTCCTGACACTAAAGATGAATGAAGCCCTATTTAAAAATAGAATATTAATTTTTCTCTCTGGCCTAAAGAGCGTTTATCCCTCAGACCTAAGATCAAAGAAGCCATACTTGTTTCTTAATTCCCCTTTCGTGAATCAATAATTCCCCGCCGATTACGTAAATCAATTTTTCAGGTTAGGTTAGCCTAAAGATCAAAGAATCCATGTTTGTTTCTTAATTCTCCTTTCGTGAATCAATAATTCCCCGCCGATTATGTAAATCAATTTCTCAGGTTAGGTTAGCCTAAAGATCAAAGAAGCCATGTTTGTTTCTTAATTCCCCTTTCGTGAATCAATAATTCCCCGCAGATTATGTAAATCAATTTCTCAGGTTAGGTTAGCCTAAAGATCAAAGAAGCCATGTTTGTTTCTTAATTCCCCTTTCGTGAATCAATAATTCCCCGCAGATTATGTAAATCAATTTCTCAGGTTAGGTTAGCCAAACAACAAAGAAGCCATGTTTGTTTCTTAATTCCCCTTTCGTGAATCAATAATTCCCCTCGATTATGTAAATCACCCCATTGTCATTACACCTGGACAAACAACAACAAATAAATCGACCTTGAAACATCCATCAAAGTGATAAAAATCCTGTTTTTCCATTCTCACTGACAAAAACCATAAAACATCCATCAAAGTGAGAAAAATCCTGTTTTTGCATTCTCACTGACAACGAACCATAAAACAGACATAAATTGATGCTGACATCCATGAAAAAAATCAAATAAATTGACCAACACACATAACCGTCCAAAAAAACATCCATCAAAGTGAGAAAAATCATGTTTTTTAATTCTCACTGACAACAAACAGACATAAAAACATGCATAAATTATGTAAAAAAGTTGTAGGTGGCAGCAGGGGTGTCGTCCCGGAGTAGCACCCCCCTTTCTACTATCGCTAAAGTTATAAACTGCAAAAATATACATGGTATCTGAGTAATAATTGTAATGTTTTAATTTAAACTAGAATAATACCTGAAAATTTTAAATTAGTTTTTTTCGTTAGGTTTTTGGTACTTGATACAATAACTAAACCCGAACTGTTTGATTATAGTATTTCCATAAGAAAAGTATTTATTGTAATGGTTTTACATAGAGGATCGATACAGTTTATTGTAAATAAGGACTATGTAAGTTTCATTGGATATAGTTGAAAATATAAGGTATTATGATCACAATGAAAAGGTTACTATTTACGACATGTTGAAAATTAGAGGCAACGCTGTAGCGCTGCCTATAGTAAAGGGCATACGTCTCCAATGTTTTATTTTTTTCCAGAGGCACTTCATATAGAAGGGGTCGTCGTAACAAACTTCAAAGGGGGCTCATTCGATTGGAAATCGAGAGTTCTAGTGTCCTTTTTAATAATCAAAAATGATTGGAGGGCAAAGAGCCCCCCCCCCTACGCCAATCATTTCCCCAAACACATCAAATCAAAATTTTGCGATAGCCATTTTGTTCAGCGTAGTTGATTTCCCGATAGAAAATATATTTTTGAGGAGGACACTCCCCACAACCCTCAGGGCAAGGGTTTTAAGTTATGCCCTGGGGGCATATAATGTTTTTGTAGAAACTTCAAAACAGGCTCATTCGATTTGAAATTAAAGGGCTAGTGCCCTTTTTAATACTCGAAAGTGATTGGAGTGTAAGTATCCCCCCTCCCCCCCGCCAATCATTTCCCCAAACACATCCAATCAAAATTTTGAGATTGCCATTTTGTTCAGCGTAGTTGATTTCCAGATAGAAAATATATTTTTCAGGAGGACACTCCCCCAAAACCCTCAGGGCAAGGGTTTTAAGTTATGCCCTGGGGGCTTATAAGGTTCTTATAGAAGACGTTGTCGTAGAAACTTCAAAAAAAGCTCATTCGATTGGAAATTCAAAAAGCTAGTGCCCTTTTTAATAGTCGAAAGTGATTGGTGGGCGACTACCCCCCCCCCCCACGCCCATTATTCCCCCAAACACATCCAATAAAAATTTTGAGATAGCCATTTTGTTCAGTGTAGTTGATTTCCAGGTAGAAGATATATTTTTGAGGAGGACAATCCCCCACAACCCTCAGGGCAAGGGTTTTAAATTAAAGGGCTAGTGCCCTTTTTAATAATCGAAAGTAACTGGAGTACAACTAGCCCTCCCCCAACACCCATTATATCCCCAAACACATCCAATCAAAATTTTGAGATGACCATTTTGTTCAGAGTAGTTGATTTCCAAATAAAAAATATGTTATTGAGCAGGACACTCCCATGGAACCTTCAGGGCAAGGGTTTTAAGATATTCCCTGGGGGCATATAAGGTTTTTATAGAAGGCGTTGTCTTAGAAACTTCAAAAAAGGCCCATTAGATTGGAAATGCAAAGGGATAGTGCCCTTTTTAATAGTAGAAAGTGATTGGAAGGCAACTAGCCCCCCCCCCACGCCCATCATTCCCCACACATCCAATTAAAATTTTGAGATAGCCATTTTGTTCAGCGTAGTTGATTTCCAGATAGAAAATATGTTTTTGAGGAGGACAATCCCCCAGAACCCTCAGGGCAAGGGTTTTAAGTTATGTCCTGGGGGCATATAAGGTTTTTATAGAAGGCGGTATCGTAGAAACTTCAAAAAAGGCTCATACGATTGGAAATTCAAAGGGCTAGTGCCCTTTTTAATAGTCAAAAGTGATTTGAGGGCAACTAACCCCCTTCTCTTGCCCACCTTTTCCCCAAACACATCCAATCAAAATTTTGAGACAGCCATTTTATTAAACGTAGTTTTAAGTTCTGGAAATTAGGTCTTTGAGAATGACAACTCCCCCATAGCCCTCAGGGCAAGGGTTGTAATTTTAGAATTCTCCAAATCCTTCCCATTATTTCTTATGGAAGGGATGCTTGCATAAACTTTAGAGAGGGCTCATTTGACTGAAAATTGAAAGTTTTTGTTCCATTTTTAAGAGTCAAAAGAGATTGGAGGGTAACTAGCCCACCCCCCTCCTCCACGCCCTAAAAGCATCAGATAAAAATTTTGACATAGACATTTTGTTAAAATAGTTCAAAGTTCTGATAACAAAAAACTCCGGTGTCGACACAGCCCACCAGGGCCCGGGGGTAGGCGTTGTAAGTTATGCCCTGGGGCATAACTTATTAAGGGGTGTTTATAACTTATTGGAAGTGGTTTTTTATGGGAGGAACACATAACAAATCTATTATAATTATCCAATTATAAGGTTAAAATACATACTCAGTGATAGATGCAAAATTGCTTTGGCACACAAAATCCTATTAAGGTCAATTCCAAACAGTCGTGATCCTTTTGTGTCAGCAAGTGAAATGGTCTAAACCCCTTATTGGAGCTATTTTTCAATCCATTTATTGTTGTCAATCGCTGTCCACAAGTTATGCAAGCTGTCTATTGTTTATATATAAGGTTTTTATCGAAGAGGTAATCGTATAAACTTTGAAAAAAAGTCTCATTCGATTTAAATTGAAAGTTCTAGATCCGTTTTTTAAAGTCAAGGATAATCGGACAGTAAGCACCCCCCCCCCAATGCCATAAAAACTTGAAACTTTTTGCAATCAAAAACGAACAAAAATTAATTAAAAAAAATTCCAAAAAATAAGTTTTTCAAAGAAAAGTAAAGGCCATTTTAAACTTAAGCTCAGGATATACAAATACCTGTTAAAATTCAAACTCAAAACGACCAGAAATTACTATTAAAGAATAAATGAAACCCAAAACGAACAGAAATTAAATAAAAAATCATAGCAAAAAACATACAACAAGTAATAATATAAATGAATAAATAGATGTTAAAGCGAGTAATGCTTAGATTGAATGTGAAAATCAAGCTTAAAATGAAAACAAATATTTTGCTATTAAAGTATAAATGAAACTTAAAACGAACAGAAATTAAATAAACAATCAATGCGAACAAACACACAATATATATTAATGCAAATGAATAAATAAATCTTAAAACGAGTGAAACTTAAATTGATTATGCAAATCAAGTTTGAATCGAATAAAAATTACTATAAACAAGAGTTTGGGTATCGCCTCACTGCAGAAGCCTAAAACATACTGCGTCATTGGCGCTTTACTGAAAACGAATTATATTACAAATGTTTTCTTTTTACTTAATATTGAAAATAAATATTAAAATTACAGTAAAATTTTGAACTGATGAGCTTTTAGCAATGAATATCATTATGCATCAAATATTCAGTTTAATTTATTAGTTCTTTTCAAGATTGGTCAAGACAAATATAGTTTCACTACAAACAAAATTTGGATACTGTCCCCTTCTTTAACTGTAAAAACCTAAAGCCTTCTGCGTCATTGGTGCTTCACTGAAAACGAATTATTCGTATATTACAGATTTATTCTTTTCCAGTTCTTAAAGCATTGAAAATGAAAATAAAAATTACAGTGAAAAAAAATCTTGAACTGATGGATTTTTCAACAATTAAGATTATTATATATCTAATATTCAATTCGATTTTGTTTATACTTTCCAAGACTGTTCAAGACTCATATAGTTTTGCCATTTTTTTTAACTCTGCCATTTTTTATAACTAATTGTGTTAGTTTGTTATGAAAACATTCTATGGCTTCTAGGCATTTCTATTTGAGCGGAAAACTGCACCTCAAACTTTGTGGAACATGTATTTTCTTACATGAAACACCAAAATATAATAAATGTAAAGTTTCAGAGTGTTCCACCACTTGCAAGCAAGTGCCATTGGTATTTTTGAATCCGAATGGTCAATTTAGGGGGTGGAGGGTAGGCTAATTCTCGCAGCAGCCCCATTCCATCGTTGTAATATTCACATTTTCAACACCTGACGTCCGGACTATCATATAATCTACTACGCATACAACTACCCCAAATCAGTATCAATAAATAAATGAAACCCAAAACGAACAAAAATTAAAATAAATATTAGAGTCAAACTCAAAACGAGCATAAATTAATATGAGTAGGGTTCAAAACCCCTATGCTTTCCAAAAGCCAGAATATAATTTGTACTTTACTGAAAAAAAAATTCAAATGAGTTTACTGAAAAAAATGTGCATTGTCAATTTAATATACATATGCTGATATTTATTCCCTAAAATCTTAATTAATTTTTGATTTCTTAAAGTTACAAAAGTGAAAACATTTCAAAGAATTGTTTTCAGTAAACCGCCAATGACGCAGTAGGTTTTAGGCTTCTGCAGTGAGGCGATACCCAAACTCTTGTTTATATTTATTTTCATTCGATTCAATCTTGATTTGCATATTCAATTTAAGTTTCACTCGTTTTAAGATTTATTTATTCATTTGCATTAATATATATTGTATGTTTGTTCGCATTGATTGTTTATTTAATTTCTGTTCGTTTTAAGTTTCATTTATACTTTAATAGCAAAAGATTCGTTTTCGTTTTAAGCTTGATTTTCATATTCAATCTAAGCATTACTCGCTTTAAGATCTATTTATTCATTTATATTATTACTTGCTGTATGTTTTTGCTATGATTGTTTATTTAATTTCTGTTTGTTTTGGGTTTCATTTATTCTTTAATAGTAATTTCTGGTCGTTTTGAGTTTGAATTTTAACAGGTATTTGTATATCCTGAGCTTAAGTTAAAATGGCCTTTACTTTTCTTTGAAAAACTTATTTTTCGGAAAGTTTTTTTTTAATTAATTACATTAAGGAACGAATAGTAACTGAAGTAATAAATGGAATTACATTAAAATACGATTATTGGAATAACAAACCATTGCATAGATTGGACTTAGTTAACTACTTGATTGATTGATGTTCGTCTCTTACTATTTCAAAGAATAAAAAGCCTTAGGCTTTTTCCTGTTTTTGTACATAAATGATTGATACTGTAAATTGGAATTTTGTAAATTGGAAATCAAACAGTTCGTGGTAACAAACTGTATAGTAAGAGCGCTTCGTCTCAATAGTAACCGAAATTTTATAAAAGCAAATTTGATACCAATAGAATTGGACTTTTACGCTCATTTTAAATATATAAGTTTCATCAAGTTTATTGTTGTACATCAAAAGTTATGAACCTGAGAAAATGTGTCTTATATTTGAAAAAATGGAGTAACAACCCCTAAAAGTCATAGAATCTCAACGAAAACCACACTATCAGATGCAGCGTGCCAGAGAACCTTATTTTAGAGGTTTCAAGCTCCTATCTTTAAAAATGTGGAATTTGGTATGTTTTGCCAGAAGATTTACAAAAAGAAACGACACTAACTAATAATAAGTTTTAAACTGACACTAAGGACCAACATTAAAACTTAAAGCGAACAGAAAATATTCCGTATAAATAGAAAAGGTCACAGCAGTGTTATTTCTAAATTAAATTCTAATCAAAAACGAGCATAGATTTATTACAACAAAAAAATTCTTCTTATTCTGAGGAAAATTCTGAGCTATTCTGAGGAAAATAAAGAGCAAAGTTGAAATTTAAAACGAACAAAAATTAGTACTTCCCAGCCTATCTAACATATATCAATAAAACTAGGGCAAATAAATAAACTGGTGATAATTCCCTATTAGCAGTTGACTTATTTGCATTAGTTTTATTGATATATTTTAGATAGGTTGTGAAGTAATAAATTTTGTTCGTTTTAAGTTTCAACTTCGCTCTTTACTTCCCTCGGAAAAACTTTGTTTCTTTAAATTAACCTAACACTTGCTCAAAGCACCCTTGCTAAGTGACTAATAAGTTTTAAAAATGCTTTATATGGTAAAACAATGAGAGAAGCAATTGTTTTTGCTGATTATAAGGTATGAAGAGATATGGGCATTCTTTAAATTATTGATGAAATAAAAAAAAGTCGCTACAAATGACCAGCGAATCTAAAAGATCTATTACCACCATCTCAAGTATTACGGTTAATGACGCTCCTCTATTACCTGACCTGGGGAGGATATGTACAAGGTTTTGCCATCTTTGTTACCCCACAAAATGGCATGGCTAACCTGTTCGAGTGTGAATCTCGTCGTTGCTTCAAAACTTACTGCCCAATAATACTTTTAGGGTAATTTTAACATGTGTTTATTTACAGCGGTAGCTTATTAAAAATCGATCATAAGAAGAACAAACCATTGCATATATTAGACTTAGTTAGCTTCCTGATTCCTTGAGGCTCGTCTCTTACTATTCCAATTTTTTTGTAATCCTTTTTGCAGGGTTAGCTAGCAAGCTAGTAAGAGACGATCACTTCCAATTCTAAGAAATATAATAACCCATAACTCCTAAAAATAGAGTCAGATCAAAACAAAAAGTACACCATTAGCACCGCCTTGTCCTAAACCCCCATTTAGGTAACATTCTGTCCCTTGGATTGAACAGCAAGGGCAATATATTGGTCAAACAGTTCGTGGTAACGAAATGTATAGTCAGAGCGACTCGTCTCAATAGTAATCGAAACTTAAAAATCGGAATTTTGATACGAATAGATCCATGAAAAGAATCGGGCTTTTATGCTGATTTCAAATATATAATTTTCATCAAGTTTGATTCTACTCATAAAAAGTGACGAGGCTGAGCATATCAGAGAATCTTACTGTAGAGGTTTCAAGCTTCAATCTCGAAAAATGTGGAATTTGGAATTTTTGACAGAAAAAATTCACGGATGCGTGTCTATTTGTTTTATTTTTTCTTTTTCCCAGTGGTGATCGCATCGACCCCTTGGTCCTAGAAGTTTGCGAGAGGGCTCATTCAAACGGAAATTGAAAGTTGTAGCGGCTTTTTTAATTAAAAAAAATTAAAAATGGAATTACTTTGTACCAAAAAAAATGCATTTTTCTAACACCTATTGTCTACTAATAACCATATATGACGTAATAAGTGACGTGACGTAATATTTAACACCGATTGTGTACTAATAACTATATATGACGTAAGGAGTGACGTGACGTAAAAATTGAAAAAATTAATTTTTATTTTATTTTAGTTTTCAGTTCAGAATCGCTAAAGTTGTAAACTGCAAAAATATTCATGTTATCTGAGCAATAAATTTTGACCTTTTAATCTATACTAGAAAAATACCTGAAAATTTTTAAATTAGTTTTATTTTTTTGTTAGGTTCTTGGTACTCGATACGTGACATAAACACGAACTGTTTGATAATATTTATTTCCATAAGAAAATTATTTATTGTATTGGTTTCACAAGTAAGAAAAATTATATAATACGGAACGAACTCTAGCCTATAGTAACTAAAATATAGAAATAAATAATCCGGGTAGTACCAGTAGCTACCAACCTAGTAAGAGACGATCACGTCCAATATTAAGAAATATGATAACCCATAACTCCTAAATATAGAGTCAGATCAAAACAAAAAGTACACCATTAAAACCACCTTGTCCGAAACCCCTGTATAGAAAACGTTCTATCCCTTGGCTTGAACGGCAAAGGAAATACATTGGCTTGAAAATCAAGAAAAGTGGCAGCTACTACAACATTCTGCCTAAACGGCATCCTTTTTTTCTTTTTCTAATTTTCCACTGATAGTTTGGCACTGGAACATCGTAGAGAGTTTTGCAATGACTCCTTTTAAAGGAAATTGCTAGATCTAGTGTTATTTGTAATTATTTTTTTTTAATAGAATCAAGTTTTCCACTAAAAACTGCAAATATATTGCCAATCTTGATGAATATTAAATAAAAAAAAAACAAGTTTTTTTAACTGAAAGTATGGAACGACGTTAAAACTTAAAACGAACAGAAATTATTCCGTATATGAAGGGGGCTGTCCCCTCCTCAACGCCTCGCTCTTTACGCTAAAGTTTTTTTATTGTTGAAAAAAATAGAGTTGTGAGAAAGTCAAACTTTAGCGTAAAGAGCGAGGCGTTGAGGAGGGGACAGCCCCCTTCATATACGGAATAATTTCTGTTCGTTTTAAGTTTTAACGTCGTTCCTTACTTTCAGTTAAAAAAACTTGTTTTTTTTATTTAATTTTTGAACGTTTTTGAATTAATGCAGGTTTTGATTTTGGCTCACCGTACATGAATAATTAAAACAAAATTTGCACATAATTTACTTATTTGGTTAAATGGCTTTCTCGAAAATTGTTTAATTTTATTTACGAACGTTTTTATTAGTAATAAATATACGTAACTTAGAATTAACTTACGTAACGAATTTCTATATTCATAAATTTTTAACACGTATATTAGGGGGTTCGCCCCCTAGTCAATACCCTGCTCTTTAAGCTATAGTTCGAATTTTTTTTCCAATTCTTTAAAAATGACCTCTTAATCACAATCAGTTGATCAGTTGAAAAACTTGTTTTTTTATTTAATTCCTGATCTTTTTCTTTAGTAATGCTGGGAAATCCGGCGCCCCCTTCATAGCAATGTCCCTTCCCCCATGAAAATTTCCTTCATGGAAAAATCCTCCCATATAGCCCCCGACCCTTCCCTCCCCCCACCTACCAGAAAAAATCTCCTCTGAAAAGGTCTGTATACTTCCCAATAACCAATACTATATGTTAACATTGAGTAAAGTTCATAACTTTCAGCCCTCCCCCGGGAATTTTGGGGGATCAAGTCATCCTAAAAGACATTTTTATCATATTTTCGACCCTGCTGAACAAAATGGCTATCTCAAAATTTTGATCGGGTGACT
Organism: Artemia sinica; assembly: GCA_027921565.1. Classification (NCBI taxonomy): domain Eukaryota; kingdom Metazoa; phylum Arthropoda; class Branchiopoda; order Anostraca; family Artemiidae; genus Artemia; species Artemia sinica. The sequence continues at coordinate 41,801,936 of CM051258.1, forward strand.
TTGGGAAAAAAATGAGCGTGGAGAGGGGTCCTAGTTGCCCTTCATTTTTTTTTGGTCACTTAAAAAGGGCACTAGAACTTTTAATTTCCGTTCCAATGAGCCCTCCTACGATATTATAGGACCACTGGGTCGATACGATCACCTCTGGGAAAAAAAAAAACAAAAAAAAAACAAACAAACAAATAAACACGCATCCGTGATCTTTCTTCTGGCAAATAATGGAAAATTCCACATTTTTGTAGATAGGAGCTTGAAACCTCTACAGTAGGGTTCTCTGATACGCTGAATATGATGGTGTGATTTTCATTAAGGTTCTATAACTTTTAGGGGGTCTTTCCCCCTTTTTTCGAAAATCAGCCAAATATCCTCAGGCACGTAACTTTTGATGGGTAAAATTAAACTTAATGAAACTTATATATTTGAAATCAGAATTAAAATCTGATTCTTTTGATGTATCTATTGGTATCATTATCCCGTTTTTAGAGTTTCGGTTACCATTAGCCCGGTCGCTCCTTACTTACAGTTCGTTACCACGAACTGTTTGACCAGCTATCATAGCCACTAGTTACGCGCAAGTATGATTACCATTGTACCTTCGTAGTTAAGATTAAAGTATTTATATTATGACAAAGCAAAAGGTAGTTTATTTGCTTGAAAAGTGAAGGAAATCCATTGGATTGAAAATTTGATAACCTGACATTTTAAGTTTTATATATATATATATATATATATATATATATATATATATATATATATATATAATATATATATATATATATATATATATATATATATATATATATATATATATATATATATATATAATATATATATATATATATATATATATATATATATATATATATATATATATATATATATGTATATATATATATATATATATATATATATATATATATATATATATATATATATATATATATATATATATATATAATATATATATATATATATATATATATATATATATATATATATATATATATAATATATATATATATATATATATTTATGTGTATATGGTGATTCTTCCTGTCGCTTGTCTTATAGCCACACATTTCGTTGTATATTATTTTTGTTTGCAATTTGTTATTATACTTGTTGTCGAATTTCTTCTAAGCGCACATTCCGTTGTAAATTACTTCCGTTTGTGCTCCATTTTGATTCTCACTGTCGCTCGTCTTCTGACCGCAGATAAGGGCTGTTAATGCTCTTTAGAACTCCAAGGACTGATACTACATAATGGCGTAGGTATATTTAAGAAAAACACGACAAAAGCATAAACACTCAAAGATCTGTAGAATCAAGAGTTTTTTTCAGACTTTTTAATTTCTTGCTATTAAATGAACGGTAGCATTCGCTTCCCTTCGTGTCAGTGTTTTCATGATACTTTTTGTAGTAGTTAATGAAACTCTGTAATCACAGTACCATACATATCAGCCCCGCGTGCATCATAAAAGCGAAGCAACTTTTGTTCTTCATGTGCTGCAGAACGCTGAAGAAGCTAAGGACTAGGTTTGTATGGAGGAAGAGGAAGAAAAACAAAGAACAACAACGTCTTGCAAATACCTTATAGCATTTAAATTCTACCCAGTTTGGAGGCTTCAACTAGGACAAAATTTGAACAATAGCAACCGCAATGCATGCAAAAGCAAGTACATGCTGCTTTCTATCTCTTTTTAGCAGGCAGGAGCGTCGCAACGGTGGGAGGGGTCGACACCCCAAACTTTTTTGAGATTCGGTAAAATATGGACAAAAAGTCAAAATTATATCAAATCCGAGAGAAAAAAAGGAGTAGTTACAATAGAACCTCAAAGAGCCAAAGATTTCAATCGGACTTCGATAGCAACTCCAAGATCCGGTAGAGACGGTCCAAAATGCAGTAGTACAGTTTATTAATTCTGCAAAGAACGTCTCAAAGTGATATGTCTAGTTACTAAATATAACTAACACTGAATCAAAATCTAAAATAACTCCTCAAATTTGAAAATAAGTCCAAGATTTGGTTGAATTTTGCATAAGATTTTAATCTTATTCCTCTCTTCTTTCCGAAATCGAAGATAATCTTTTCAAACAGATGTGGTAAAATTCGAAATTCACGAGATTTGTATTTTCGTAGAATCATCAAATCAGTTTAATTTAAACTAAAAAAGTAAATATGTTTCTTATCTAAAATAAGTTATTCGCTTGCCAAATTTGCTGCTTTTGCAGTTGTATAACTTTTTTATTTTTTTTTTTTTATTTTTTTTGCCAAAGTTGAACAATGAGCAATAAATAAAACAAACAAATATGACCGTGGTTGCAAGAGTTCGAGAATATACTTTCGACTCACGGCTTCTTAGAAATACTCTCAACTTAGAATCTTTGATCTGAGACAAATTTTCCATATGCGTTTTAGAACAAAAATAACGATTGAAGCTATTATCCCCCCCCCCGCCAGTTTTCAGTATACTAAATTCGAAAAAAAATCAATACTATTGTGGCCTTTTCAATACTATCACAGATCCAAGCAGTTCAAATCTTTTTTTAATATTGGTATTCTGAGGTCATTTTATGAAGGAAGAACAATTTTACCGAAAAGGGCACCTTTGAAAACCTCCAAATTCCAAATATTTTGCCGCTTTTCGGTATACTGAGTCTCTTAATCCCAACTCATAATCCTTAATCCCAAGATCTAAAACAAAAATGAAATGAAATACGCTGGAAAGTAAAGCACAGGAAGCGCCAGGTGTTCGCAAAATATTTGCCTGTAGCATCAATTACAGTCCATATTTTATGCATGCATTTTCAGATATTATAAAGTAGGCTTTTAGGGGACAAGTTTAAGCCTTCTGTTTTAAGCCGGCATTTTTTTTAAGATTAAGAGTTTACCCCATCCCCTCTCTCTAGTTTATATAAATGATCAGCCTGGTAATAACCCTAACAGAATACTCATGTATCCTAAACTCAACTATTCTAAACTCAATTGCGGCTGTCTGTCATTTTCATTTTCCTCTTTAGTGTTCTTTTTTCTTATTGTTTCTGCTTACAATCTCTGTTGCGTTGTAAAGGGGGGGAAGGGTCATACGATGTTGTGTTTATTTATATTCTATGTGGTTGAAAATGTATATATTTCATCTAAACAAATATATTGTCTTACCTTAAAGCCATTTTTACCACCTAAATTCCCTTTTTTTAAGTGAAAACAAAGGACGTTTTTCTTACCAATAATTATTCACTAGCTGTATTACAGATAATAAGTTCTAATAATTAATAATAATAATTACTAGATCTTAAATAAGTACAATTTGCTAAACAATTTTGGTGAAAACTTTGGAGAGATAGCATTCCATCATTCTATGACTTCTTTTTGGCCAAGAAAATCTGTCTCGGTTTAAAAACAGATGAACGTCCAAATACCAAATATTATAAAACTATGATTTTCTACACAAAATTCCTTGAATTCTTTCCTGTCCTTTTGTATCAGAAAAATAAATGAATGAGAAGCTAAGAAGAAGAATTCGTTGATCGTCACCCAGACGTCATTTCTTTTTCATAAAAGAAAATAGGGAAGATTTAATGGGGACCTAAAATAAGACGGCACTTTTGTCTATAACTTTCTTACTTCTTCTTGAACCGACAGCTGAAGAGTAAAATATGACTTTCCAACTTCTTCTCGAATTGAAAGCAAAATATTACACTAACTTTTGGACTGAAAGGAAAAATAGCAAATAATAATTTTGGGACTGACCACAAAACAAAATGATTTCTTTTAATTATGGAAACAAATACTTAGGTTACATGGGTATTAATCACTAATCTTCTTCAGCTTCCTAAATTTCTATTTTCTTCCGTTTCGTCGCCTTCGAGACAAGTGCAACCGGTCCCATTATACATCCGTCACAAAGCTATGCACATGCATAAAAGAAGAAATAATGCTGGGGTTCAAATGGCTTCTTAGAGGGCTCTTGGACCTTCAGCAGAGAAAACTGTCTTTCTGTTGACACACTGGAGCTGGGAAGGGACATCAATACTGAAAATTAAAAACAGTTGTAGCTCAAGTATCCCCAAATCATGATATCACTATTTGATAGAAATCACCAGTTATTTAAGGAAAAATCACCGAATCACCAAGGGGAAAAAATCACGTGATAATTCACCAACGGTGGCAACCCTTTCTGTATTTGGCTTGGGCTCAATGTCATACCTTAGTGCTTTTTTTACTTTTAGGATACACACATAGATTTAGTTGACAACCCTTAGGTGGGGTGGCGAAAAAAGAAAATGTTCAGATGATATTTGGAAATATTTCAGGTTAACTGCCTAAGAGTTACAAATTTCTGCTGTCGCTGCCTCTAATAGGCTGTTTCCAAGCTTCTAGGGGGTTTTAATAAATAGCCTATCCTTTTTGTTGAAAACTGTATGATTTAGAGATTCCTGTGATTAATGTATCCTTATCTTTTATGTGGGCAATTGATGATACTTTTTTTTACATTTTTCCCTTTTATTGTTTTCTAGTTTGACAGGACGCGTTAACCAGAAAAATTAGTTCTGGCTTTTAAAAACTAGAACAGCTAACTGCCTGTTAAGCTGATTATCGGTTATTAAGAGCAGCAAATGAGATAGTTTCTTCTTTTTCAAGGTATGATTAATAAAGTCGTCTATGGGTAGTCCAATAGGTATAAGATACATATGAGGAGACGGTAGGTATGAACAGATTTCCAAGTGCAAAAAAGGGAACTAATCAAGATATCAACATTTTTGCAAGACGAATAGGGGAGACCAGCTCAAGTTAGCCACAGCCCAGGTTCGTCATTTGCATTTAACTAGGGAGCCATCAACAGAAAAATTCCTATAATTTAGCGTTTAAGTTGCCATCTAGTACCGAAAGTTTGGTTGTATCCAACTTTGAGTTGAACCCCGTTTTCCAGGTTTGTATGGTAATTTGATTTTTAGGGCTTAGAAAGTAAATTTTTGTGTTAAAGAAAAATGAAAAAGTAGGTCTCTAACGTAAAGGTAAGAAAAAACTTTTTATGTCGATAGAAACGTCTGAGACTTAATAAACTTTTAATAATAGACATTTACCACCATCTACGATAACAACTGGAAAGTGCTGATTTTTCTCCAAAGAGGGAAAAAGCCCACGTTCGCCACAAAAAAAACAGCCCTGATTCGCCACTCTAGGACTGGCAAATCTGGGCCTGGCGAACCTGTAAAGCTAAATTTTTGTAACATACTTAATTGATATTTGCTTCATATTTCGTCAGATACACTCGATAAAGAAACGACAATCCCATATACTTTAGCTTGGAAAATTCTGTATGGTTGGATCAAACCTTGCTTGGCCCAAAAAAATATCTTGGTGAGGAAACTAAAAATAAACTTAAATTAAAAATAAAACAGCTGGTCAGAGCTGCTGTAATCAAAGCTATTGTACAGAACAAGAAAACTGCTGCAAAAAAACATGGAATACCACGGGCAACTCTGAGGGGATACGTCACCAAGGCTGATAAACAGGATGTGGATATTGAGCTTCTAGCTCTCTCATTTTTCTCACCACTTTATTCTAAAAGGCAGATCTTTACAGAAGAGCAAGAAAATGCTCTTCCTAAATACTTGCATGTCGTTTGCCATACGCATTATGGTTTGACACTGCTTGAAGTTCGTCAGCTTGCTTGCAGTTAATCTCTTGCAAAAGGAATTACCATCCCAAATTCATGGACAAGCAAATCAGTGACAATCAAAATGCTGCAGGTGAAGATAAGTGCCGTGGTTTTATGGCAAGACACCCAAATCTTACTTTAAGAGTGCCTGAAGCAACAAGTCTCGGCCGTGCAACTGCTTTTAATCGTGTGATAGTCGGGAGATTTTTTAAAATCTTTTTGATGTGTACTAGCACCACAAATTTACAGCGCAAAATATTTGAAATGTAGACGAAACTGGACTATCAACAGTCCACCAGCCAGGAAAAATTGTTGCAGCAAAAGGACAGAAATAGGTAGGCAAGGTAACGTCAGCAGAAAGAGGGCAGAATATTACTATGTGTATTTATGCAGAATATTACTATGCGTGCAGTTATGAACCATTTTATCAATCATGCAAGACCGAGTAAGGCTAATTTTGTGCTTGTAATAATTGACAATCACATTAGTCGTTACAGTAGTGTAGTGCTTGACTTAGCCAAAGAAAATAGAGTTGTCATGCTCACCTTTCCACCTCATACAACAAATAAGCTGCAACCATATGATAGGTCAGTTATGTTTTCTTTGAAGGTTTTCTACAACAGGGAATCTTTGACTTTTATGACAGAGCATAAACACGAGAATATCTCAATGTATAATATCTCTGAGCTTTCTGGAAAAGCGTATCCCAAAGCAGTGACCCCAGAAAAACATAATCAGCGGTTTTCGCTGCACCAGCATTTTCTCTTTTAATCCCAAGATTTTCAAAAATCACTAGTTCCTCAATTCATACGTCTCTGATTGACCATCAACTTCGAACCACGGTGCCATGGAACCTCCATCACCCATTGCTTCTTCTGCTGATGATGATGCGGCTAATCAGCCCACCAACCATGAGAATGATACCCTATCTTTCTCAAGATTCTCTTTTCGCGGACAAGCTTAAAAAAACTTCTCTGAACTAGTTGATATGTCTCCATTTCTGAAAGGTTCTCCGAGACCAATCAGACATGCAGTGCAAAAAAGACTACCAAAATTTTGACTGATACCCTAGTGAAGGAAAGAATCTGCCAGGAAGGGGAAATGAAAGCTGCAGAAAAGAGGAAAAAGAGCAGAAAACCCAGGAGAAGGAGAGTTTAAAGAAAGCTAAATTGCAAGAAAAAAGCAATCTATTGTTTCTCGAGAGTAAAATTGAGTCTGATAAAGTTGAGAGGGAGCTTGACGATGAGAGTGAAGACAGTCTTAAGATAAGAGAAGATAAGGAAGATGTGGGAAACAAGCCAATAAAAGTTGGTGACTTTGTTTTAGTTGGACTTGCAGGTAAAAAGAGTGCTAAGTGCTTCTTTGCTGCAAAAGTTTTGAAGGAATATACAGTTGAACTTGATGTTCTATTCTTGAAGTGCGTAGAACTGAGCAAGTTTGTGCTTACCGAAGAAGAATAGTCCGTCTCAAAGTTCGAAGATTAGGTAAGCCCCCAGTCTTGGGTGGGACTTGAAGACTTGCCGAAAGGCTGAAGTTTGGTGTTAACCTTTTAGGATACAAGATGCGTTAATAGGTAGTAGCGTTCTATCTAATGAGATTGCCGTTAACAGTAAACTTAGCTATGATTTGATTTAGAGACAGTGGGTCTTTGAGTAGCCTACTGTCCTAAGCCTGTTTATTTTTGTGTCTGAATTCTGAAAGATAATTAAAAATCTGATAAACAAAAAATTCTAGGACTAATTCTTGAAGAGTAAAAGCCTTTCTTGACTTGAGTTAAGACAGTGGCGAACTTGGGCCAATCTGTGGCGAACGTGAACAGGGGTGGCCCTGGTTCGCCACTTTCGGACTACATCAGTGTAACCCATTTTTCTCCTACATCCAGAAACATTGTTCGTCAGGGATTTTTTTTGGAGATACCCTAAACATGAATATATACATGGCAACTTTCAGAATTATTTAAAGTCAAAAACTGTGTTTAAAAACAATAAATAACCAGAAAAGTGGCGAACGTGGGCCAGTCTCAGCTGCAACTTTCGACTTTAAAATTTGCACAAAACCGTCCCTGTATATAAAAAAAAGTATATTTGACATTGTAAACTATGATCAAGGGATTTATCTCACATGGAGGTAGAAAACATTGGTAAAAGGTAAAAGAAACAAGAGAATTAAATGGAGAATATATTAAATTGTAAGACAAGCCTTGAAAACCCAAACGTTTTGTGGGAGTAGAGAGAAAAAGAGTGAAAGGCCAAAGAACAAAAGAGTTCTTCTCTGCAAAGGGAAAATAACACCTGTTTTATACGCTTACTTAATAGGCAGCGTCTAGTTGCGCATATATTTATCATAACAGCTTTTTTGTTTTTCTTTTTTAAATTATATAAATCTAGATATGTTTTTCTATGGAATAAATCCGTTCATGATAATGAGCAGCAAGCGTAACAAGCTACCCTTTTCTATAAAAACGTAAATTCTAAAAACCAGAATTTATTAGCAATTATATACCTCAAAGGAATCTGCTTTTTATGTTTACACAAAATTTGTAAACCCGTAAAGTTCAAGCCTACCCGTCCAAGGCTGTTAGCATAGATAGTTTGCATGAAAGAGGAGAGAGATTAAAGAAAGAGGGTGAAGAGACTAGCAGAGGTGTAATCGTGCTGAAAATTATGCAATTTTTTGAAGATAAAATTCATGGTCGCGGGCTGACAAAAGCAAAGGTTAACTTTCAGGGAATGTGAGGGGATGTTGAAATAAATCAAAGACATTATGGGCGTCCAATTTATAAAAAAGAGCTTATCTGCAGTATCTCAAGAACGGCTAACCGTTTTAGGCCTAAAATTAAAGTGTCTGTTTGAAAGCCACTATGTGAATGTGAGGATATATGCATATCTCCAGAACGGAAAACGGTCACTGAAATGGGACCCTAAAATTTCTTGTGCTAGTTTTAAGAATCGAAAGTGATAGGAACAGAAACTGATTTAAAAAAAAAATGGTACTTATACTTTATATATAGCACACGAAAGAAGTCTAGTTTGGTTAATGCTAATGAAATAAATTAAAATAGGATGAAAATATAATAGTTTAGAAACAAATTTGGGCTATATATTTGCACATTAGGGGGGAGTGGGGGGGTAAAGCAAAGCATATATTAAATACGTAACCTAACCTACCCTAGTTACCTTTCTCCCTCCCCCTAAACCCCAAAAAACAACAGTTTAAATATTGTTAACGCGATAAGAAATTACGCTTTGCAATCCATTATCCTTGCAAATACCCGTTTGACGGGTTTCCATGTGTATTTTCTTGTACAGTCTATAGCGCTGTGTTATATATAAAGCATAAGTACCGAAAACGTTTTTCAAAGAAAGTTAAGAACGATATTAAAGCAAAGATAAGAATAAATTATGTCAAATAATATTAAAATTTTAGAACCAACGGAAATCACAATCATTGAATAAAAGAGACGTAAAACAAAAACAAATTAATATAAACATAAATTAATAATTAAAATCTTAAAATAATTAAGAATCAAATTAATATAAATAACCAAGCCAAGCTTAAACCAAAAAGAAATCACAACAAACTGTATTAGCCGCTCTAACCTTTCTACAATCCAGGATATCATTTGCACTTTGCTGAAACAATTTTTCCTGAAAGCGATTTCGGGCAGTGTGAGTATACTTGTCATAACATCAACGACAACACAACAGAAAAAATACTGCATCTCAAGGCTTAATCAAAGTTTAAAAACAAGAGTGACGCTAGTTGCCCTCGTCCCTCCCTCTCAATAGCTTTAAATGGCTTGAGTGTCATTTTCAATTTATTGAAAACGATGTGTATTTTGGTGTGTGGTTTCCTATTTGTCAGAATTCCAACAACAACAAAAAAAAAAAAAGAAAAGAAAATAAGGCTACTAAAACTGACTAATGAAAGTGAAGTGATTGTTCAGTATGTAGTTATGTCCACTCTTTGAAGTCTCGGCAATATTTTTTTATTACCGTTGTAAAAGAATATCTTTAAATTATCTTTTGGTTCAGCAAAGCACTAATGGCGCTATGGCGCTTAAAAGGCTTTTTTGAACACCTTTTTTTTGGGAGGGGGGGTTAATAAAGAAATATTTTTAAAGTTTGTGTTCGGTCTGTCTGCTTAAGAATTAAGACTTGGCTTACTATTTCTATTTAGGACAAGTTTCGCAAAAAGTTTTAATAGTAGTTTGATAATACAATTTTAAGTGAATGGGGAGGGGCAATATTATTCAAATAGGTTAAATATCTGCATAATTTAAGGTCTTATATAGACCTGAAGCCTTCCTGACCCTTATCACGTACTACCTTGAAAATAGACGAATAGTGATCGGCCTTTTTCTTATAAGAATCTTAAAGCATTATATTTTGTTTTAACCGCTTATTGTCTCAATAAAAATTCATTTTGAACTCATTTATTATAAAGAGTTTTCTTAAATAATTTCTGAGACCATACTGGCTAATCATGATAAAACATAAAATCGCAAAGAAAGGAAGAAAACGAGGACAACAAACAGCTAGTGAAAAAATTGAAAAATTATGCAAATATTTCGGTCAAGACCTCCGTTTGACCGTCATCAATGCAGAATAAAACTGATAAGATATAACAAACCAAACCTTAAAACAAAACAAAAAACTAAAATAGGATGACATTTTCTGAGTAAAAGTGAAAGGGTCCCGTTCTGAGTAACCGTTACTCAGAAAGGGTCATCCTATTTTAGTTTTTTGTTTTGCTTTAAGGTTTGTTTTTTTTTATTTTTATCAGTTTTATTCTGCACTGAGAACGGTCAAGTGGAGGTCTTATAGTATAGGACCGAAATATTTGCATAATTTTTCAATTTTTTCACTGGCTGTTTATTTTCCTTGTTTTCTTCCATTGATTTCTAGTCTATGTTTTCTTCCTTTCTTCGCCATTTTTTTGTTTTGCCAGAGTTTTCTTCTTGTTGTTTAAAAGATAAAATAAAAACAGGACGTCAAGAATCAATACAACCAGATTTGTTTCCTGACTGAGGTTCCCTTGGTTCTGAAATTTTACTTGAGGTAAAAAAAATAAAATACTTTCCAATTAGAATCATTACAATATAATGGGTCTTCAAAAGCTTATTTTCCTTGGCAAGCTTCATTTGGCTTCTTCAAGTTAAGTTTCAATCTATTTGGCCGCTCCCCCATCAAGCATTCCTTTAAAGTTTGAACTGAACTCTTTTAGCCATTATTGTGTCTTTTGATTTAGTTCAACGCTCCTCCCAATATGTCCTGAATATCTCAACTTACCACAGCCGTTCCCTAGCTAACGTCAATGCGTCCGTTTGCCAGCATGGATACTGATAATGTCTTTTGATTTGGTTTAAATCCGCCTCGGGATTCCCTGAAAATTTCAATTTTATATTTTTAAGTTCAAATTTAAGATATACGCCATTTTGACAACATGGATTCGCATAGTGGCTTTCGGTTTAGTTCAAGTGTAGTCCTTCCCTCCTTTCGAAACTTGTCCCCTTCTGTCCCTCTCGAAAGATCTAAATTGCTTGAATGGCATTCGAATTTTATTAAAACTGATGTGTATTTTGAATAGTGTGGTTATAATTTGTCTTTTTTGACTAAGTTGTTTCATTTGCTATTAGATAAAGTTATGCACAGTGATGCACATTTCCAAATCAGCTATTATGGAGGTGGGGTGCTGAGTCATTGTTTATATGTCGAAGGAGGTGTACCTGATGCCTCAAAAAGTGCATTTTTATGCCTAAATTTTTTACCTTTCAACGAACGTTGACATAGATACAGAAGACGGTCTGATGGTAGTAGGGTAGGGGGGATTTGGAAATTATTCTACAATATCCCTTCATTTGCACTATGCCTGAATATGGGTACTACGGGGTAAAGGCTTTCCTATTAATGCAGAAAATGGTTTTCTTTGTAGCCTACAAGATTACATTCATATTTTTACCGGCATAAAATTTGTAAGGGTCAGACGGGTGGGGGGGGGTAATTAGCGTCACAAGGGAATTTTCTAAGAGGGAGGAGGCAACTGTAATTGAGAAATTTGTTTTAATGGTGTTTAAATGGAAGTTTCTGGTTTTATGTTTACTTTTTTACATTTGAAAATGTTCATAGTAACGATAAAAGAAAACGACAATACAATAAGAGAATTGACTGTTTATGGTGATTCAAACTAAAGAAAATTCATTAAGATTAAAGCTATTCAACAAAAGTCACAAGTTTGAGAGAATTTGCCGCATTTTCAAAAAAAGGTGAAAAACTCAAAAGAACGAGTAATATTGATAAAAATGACACCATCGATTTCAGCATATCACTGAAATCTTTTTTAAAAGCTTGAAGCGCCTGAATACAAAAAGCTGAAATTTCGAAACTTTTTCGAGAATAATGATCACAGGTTCGTGTTTTTTTTTTTCTCCAGCGGTGATCGCATCGATCCAATTGCTCTAGAATATCGGAAGAAGGCTGCTTAGAAAGGAAATCGAAAGTTTCACTGACCTTTCATAGGCAGCGCAATCGCGCTGCCTAAGTAAAGAACGATGTGGGCGCAATGTATTATTTTTTCCTTTAGATCAGGGCACTTCGTATCGAAGGAGTTGTCGTAGAACCTTCGAAAAAGGGCTCATTCAACTGCAAATTGGATTGGCTTGTGCCCTTTTTAATAGTCGAAAGTGATTGGAAGGCAACTAACACCCCTTCGACGCCCACCATTTCCCCAAACATATCCAATCAAAATTTTTAGATAGCCATTTTGTTCAGCGTAGTTGATTTCCAGACAGAAATTATGTTTATAAGGACGACACTCCCCCACAACCCTCAGGGCAAGGGTTTTAAGTTATGTCCGTGGGGCATATAAGAATGATGTTAGCACAGTGTATTATTTTTTTCCGTTAGTGTATTTTTTTTTATTATTTTTTTCCGTTAGACCAGGGCACTTCGTATCGAAGAAGTTGTTGTGGAACCTTCGAAAAAGGGCTCATTCAACTGCAAATTGGATTGGCTTGTGCCCTTTTTAATAGTCGAAAGTGATTGGAAGGCAACTAACACCCCTTCGACGCCCACCATTTCCCCAAACATATCCAATCAAAATTTTGAGATAGCCATTTTGTTCAGCGTAGTTGATTTCCAGATAGAAATTGTTTATAAGGAGGACACTCTCCCACAGCCCTCAGGACAAGGGTTGTAAGATATGCCCTGGGGGTATATAAGGTTTTTATAGAAAGCATTGTCGTAGAAATTTCAAAAAAGGCTCATTCGATTGGAAATTCAAAGGGCTAGTGCCCTTTTTAATAGTTGGAAGTGACTGGAGGGCAACAAACCCTCCTCTCACGCCTACTTTTTCAACAATCACATCCAATTAAAATTTTGAGACAGCCATTTTGTTTAACGTAGTTGAAAGTTCTGGAAATTAGGTCTTTGAGGATGACAACCCCCCATAGCCCTCAGGAAAAGGGTTGTAAGTTATGCCCTGGGGGCATATAAGGTTTTTATTGAAAGCGTTGTCGCAGAAAAGTAGTATGTTACCTCATACTTTGCTTAATGCCCTAGGAATTACCATGCTATTTGCTTAATGCCCTAAGACCATGCTATTTGCTTGCCTTTCCTTGGTACCTTTCCAAACGAGCGGGGATTCCCCAATGGCTCCTACACATTACAAAAAGCGACCAATCCTTTACCTACAAAGTGGCCAAGCATGTTTTGAAACTATAGCCAAGGGTGTATAAGATAATCAGACTGTTTTTTTTGCTATTAATATCAATTGCACATGGAATTACACAAGAACTATTACTACTACTAACAACTCATTGCAGCACCAAGCCGCCTGAGACCAACACAGCTACGCACGCTCCTCCTCCACCCCAATCTATTCAAAGCATCCCTTTTTACACCCGCCCACGAAGTTCCCATTTCCTTTAAATCTTTCTTTATGACGTCCTCCCACCCCACACGGGGACGACCTGCTTTCCGTTTAGCCCTAGATAGTTGGCCGAAAAGAACAATCTTCGGCAATCTGTCATCCTTCATCCGCACAACATGCCCTAACCACCTCAACCTTTCTTTCATTATAGACCTAGAAAGCGGTATTGAGCCACATTTTTCGTATAGCCTATTGTTTGAAATACGGTCAGTCAGCCGGGTACCCAGAACAATCCTTAAGCAATTTCTCTGGAAAACATCTAGCAAATCTTCATCCGCTTTTCGGAGCGTCCATGCTTCAGAGCCATATTTGACCACTGTCATCACTGTAGCTTCTAAGATTCTAATCTTGGTTTGCAGACTTATCTTCCTATTCTTCCAGACTTTTTTTAACTGTGAAAAAACACCCTGAGCCTTGGCTATTCTATTTTTAACATCTTCACTGCTCCCACCATCTTTACTAATAATACTACCAAGGTAAGTGAAGCTGCCCACCTGATCAATCTTATCATTACCCAACGTCACCTTTTCATCTTCACTTATTCCTAGCCTTAGTGACTTAGTCTTCCTAACATTAATTTTCAAACCAATACTAGCACCCTGAACTCGCGAAACCTCTAAAACTTCATTCATTTTGCTCACACTTTCATCTAGGATGCTTAAATCATCAGCATAATCCAAGGCTAGGAGACTTTTTCCTCCCCATTTGATTCCGTGGTCTCCCATTGCCTTTCCTGTGCTCCTTAAAACAAAGTCCATCAAAATAATCCATATAAAGGGGGATAGAACACAACCCTGCTTAACTCCTGATTTAATACAAAACCAGCTGCTAACCTCATTTCCTACCTTAACCGCAGCAGTGTTATTCTCGTACATAGCACTAATCACTTTAATGTATTTGTCTGGTATACCATACAAGGATAAAACCTTTACTAAAGCTCCTCTATCAACAGAATTGAACGCTTGCTCATAATCTATCAAACTGAGGACCAAAGGTGTTTGAAAACTTAGGCACTTCTCAATTATTAACCTAAGAGTGAAAATTTGGTCAACACATCCTCTACCTTTTCTAAAACTGCACTGCTCTTCTCTTAAAACTTTGTCTATAGCATCTCTCAGTCTAAAAAGTATCATATTACTAAGCAATTTGCTACCTACAGAGACCAGACTAATACCTCGATAATTACGACACTCACTTTTATCACCTTTTTTATAAAGTGGCTTAATTAAGGTTTTCCTAATATCATTAGGTACTTCCCCTTTTTCAAAAATCATATTCATAATCTTCAATAACTTATTTCTAACCTCAGAGCCACCATATTTAAGAAACTCATTTACTACCCTATCAGCACCGTACAAGAAAACCCATGTATCTATATAGGGAATCTAGAACCTACAAGAAAACCCACGTCTGAGGCACTACAGTATAACATGGACATTGCAAAAAGCGACCAATCCCTTACCTACAAAGTGGCCAAGCATGTTTTGCTTGCCTTTCCTTGGTACCTTTCCAAGCGAGCGGGGATTCCCCACTAGTTCCTACACACTGCAAAAAGCAAGATATTTATTATAAATTTGGAACAATATAAATCTATTGAAATGGTTAACGATAACAAACATATTTTCAACCAGAAGGGTTTTTTAAAGCACATTCAGCATGGCGTTTTTTTTTGTTTTTTTTTTTTTTTTTTTTTTTTTTTTTTTTTTTTTTTTTTTGGCAATTGGCATTTTTGTCTGATAACAAGTACCATTCATTGCGATCATAGCTCTAAAAAAAAGGGGGTTTAGCATTTGCGAATTTGATCCTATTAAGGTGGAAAAAAGGGTTTAGCATTTGCGAATACTTCGATGTGTTCTGTATAATACACAAGTGGTGTTTGAACAGGGTTGTCAGTTTACAATCGAGTCTAACGAGGGCTTGTTAACTCAGGCAATTTGTTATAAATTTGGGACAACATAAATCTATGAAAATGGTTAATGATGATAGAATGACATTGCGAGTTGACCTAGCTCTACCTCTACGGATTTTTTATTCGTCCTTGAGATTTTGTATAAAATGCTCACATCTTACAATTAAATTTTCATAATGGTTTAACATACACAGGAATGGAATTGTCTTGGGGGGAATTTTCCATGGAAAAGGGGAAGGGTATTTTTACGTGAAAACAACTTCAGGCGTGGCCCGCTCCCCGCGATCAGAAATTAAATTATAAAAAGTTTCTTCAACTGAAAGTCAGGAGCAACATCAAAACTTAAACGGGCAGAAATAGAGGCTTTTTTGCACAGGAGGGTTTTTTTTTTACGTATCTTAAAATGACATGAAATTAAGTAAGTAACAATTGCTTTCTTGAATTTGCTTCCTGGACTGGGCACAATAAAGATATTTAATTCAAGAAATTATGAAAAAATTGCAAGTAAGTAACAAACTCTTTCTTGAAGTCACCTCTTGTATACACAATGCAGAAATTTCATTCAAGAAATTATGAAAAAATTGTAAGTAAGGGTTCAGTTGTAATCAATAGGCTCATCAAAAGGATTGGTTTTTTGTGCTGATTTCAAAGATTTAGGATTCATTAACTTTAGTATTGCCAATCAAAAGCTATGAGCTTGAGAAAATTGCCTGATTATCGAAAAATGGGGAAACACCCTCCAAAAGTCGACAGGAATGGAATTGTCTTGGGGAAGGGGGGATATTCCATGGAAAAGGGGAAGGGTATTTTTACGTGAAAACAACTTCAACCGTGGCCCACAAACATAGGGACGACAAACACACAGAGACGACACACACAAAATGACGACTTACACATAGAGACGACACACGTTCAGAGACGACAAACACACAGAGACGACACACACACACACAGAGACGACACACGCACAGAGACGACACACACACAGATACGACACACACAGAGAGAGAAGACACACGCACAGAGACGACACACTCACACATAGGGACGACAAACACACAGTGACGACACACACACAAAATGACGACTTACACATAGATACGACACACGCTCAGAGACGAAAAACACACAGAGACGACACACAGAGAGACGACACACACAGAGAGACGACAAACGCACAGAGACGACACACACACAGAGACGACACACACAGAGAGAGAAGACACACGCACAGAGACGACACACAGATAGGAAACACACATAGAGACGACACACACACAAAGACAACAAACACAGAGACAACACACGCACAGAGACGACACACGCAGAGAGACGACACACACACAGATACGAAAGACACAGAGACGACACACGCACAGAGACGACAAACATACAAAGACAACAAGCACAGAGACAACACACTCACAGAGACAACACACACATAGCGACGACACACGCACAGAGACGACACGCACACACAGAGAGAAGACACACGCACAGAGACGACACACACACACAGAGAGACGACGCACACACACAGAGATGACACACACACAGAGACGAAACACACATAGAGACGACACACGCACAGAGACGATACACACACAGAGACAACACACACAGAGAGACGAGACACACACACAGAAACGACAAACACATATAGAGACGACACACACAAAGAGATGACACACACACACAGATACGAAACACACATAGAGACAACACACGCATAAAGACAACACACACACACGCAGAGACGACACCAACACAGAGACAACACACACAGAGAGACGACACACACACACAGACGACACACTCAAAGTGACGACTTACACATAGAGACGACACACGCACCTAGACGACAAACACACAGAGACGACACACATAGAGAGACGACACACACACACCAAAGAGACGACAAACACGCAGAGACAACACACACAAAGAGACGACACACACACACACAGAGAGACGACACACACACACAGAGCCGACTCACACACAGAGAGGACAAACGCACAGAGACGACAGACACAAAGAGACGACTCACACACAGAGAGGACAAACACACAGAAACGACACACACTCACAGAGACGACACACACATAGAGACAACACATACACAGAGACGACACACACACAGAGACGAAACACACACAGAGACGACACATACACACAGGCGACACACACATAGAGACGACAAACATACAGAGCAGACACAAAAACAGAGACGACACACCCACATAGAGACGACACACACACACACACAAAGACAACAAACACAGAGACAACACACGCACAGAGACGACACACACACAGATACAAAACACACATAGAGACGATACACGCACAGAGACGACACACACACAAAGACAACAAGCACAGAGACAACACGCACACAGAGACGACACATACACAGAGGTGACACACACATAGAGACGACAAACATACAGAGACGACACACCCACATATAGACGATACACACACACAAAGACAACAAACACAGAGACAACACACGCACAGAGACGACACACGCACAGAGACGACACACACACAGATACGAAACACACATAGAGACGATACATGCAGAGAGACGACACACACACAAAGACAACAAGCACAGAGACAACACGCACACAGAGACAACACACACAAACAGAGACGACACACACATATTGAAGACACACGCACAGAGTTGACACATACACAGACACGACAACACACAGAGAGAAGACACACGCACAGAGACGACACGCACATAGAGAAACACACACAGACGACACACATACACAGAGACGACACACACACAGAGAGATGACACACACACAGAGACGAAACACACATAGAGACGACACACACACAGAGACGATACACACACAGAGAGACAACACACACACAGAAAGACGAGAAACACAAGGAGATGACACACACACAGAGATACGAAACACACATAGAGACAAAACACGAATAGAGACAACACACACACACAGAGACGACACCCACACAGAGACACACACACACAGAGACGACACACACACAGACACGAAACACACACAGAGACGACACACTCAAAGTGACGACTTACACATAGAGACGACACACGCACAGAGACAACAAACACACAGAGACGACACACATAGAGAGACAACACACACACACACAGAGACGACAAACACACAGAGACAACACACACAAAGAGACGACACACACACACACAGAGACAACACACACACAGAGCCGACTCACACACAGAGAGGACAAACCCACAGAAACGACAGACACAAAGAGACGACTCACACAGAGAGAGGACAAACACACAGAAACGACACACACACACAGAGACGACACACACATAGAGACAACAGAGACACAGAGACGACACACACACAGAGACGAAACACACACAGAGATGACACAAAAACAGAGACGACACACCCACATAGAGACGACACACACACACACACAAAGACAACAAACACAGAGACAACACACGCACAGAGACGACACACACACAGATACGAAACACACATAGAGACGATACACGCACAGAGTTGACACCAACACAGAGACGACAACACACAGAGAGAAGACACAAGCACAGAGACGACACGCAAACAGAGAAAACACACACAGAGACGACACACACATAGCGACGACACACGCACAGAGACGACACATACACAGAGACGGCACACACACAGAGAGAAGA
Source organism: Artemia sinica (assembly GCA_027921565.1). Lineage (NCBI taxonomy): Eukaryota > Metazoa > Arthropoda > Branchiopoda > Anostraca > Artemiidae > Artemia > Artemia sinica. The sequence goes on from CM051258.1 coordinate 41,821,146, forward strand.
CACACGCACAGAGACGACACGCACACAGAGAAAACACACACACAGACGACACACACACACAGAGACGACACACACACACAGAGATGACACACACACAGAGACGAAACACCCATAGAGACGACACACGCACAGAGACGATACACACACACAGAGACAACACACACACAGAAAGACGAGACACATAAAGAGATGACACACACACACAGATACGAAACACACATAGAGACGAAACACGCATAGAGACAACACACACACACAGAGACGACACCCACACAGAGACGACACACACACAGAGACGACACACACACAGACACGACACACACACAGAGACGACACACTCAAAGTGACGACTTACACATAGAGACGACACACGCACAGAGACGACAAACACACAGAGAAGACACACATAGAGAGACACACACACACACACAGAGACGACAAACACACAGAGACAACACACACAAAGAGACGACACAAACACACACAGAGACAACACACACACAGAGCCGACTCACACACAGAGAGGACAAACCCACAGAGACGACAGACACAAAGAGACGACTCACACACAGAGAGGACAAGCACACAGAAACTACACACACACAGAGACGACACACACATAGAGACAACAGAGACACAGAGACGACACACACACAGAGACGAAACACACACGGAGAGGACACATACACAGAGGCGACACACACATAGAGACGACAAACATACAGAGAAGACACAAAAACAGAGACGACACACCCACATAGAGACGACACACACACACACACAAAGACAACAAACACAGAGACAACACACGCACAGAGACGACACACACACAGATACGAAACACACATAGAGACGATACACGCACAGAGACGACACACACACAAAGACAACAAGCACAGAGACAACACGCACACAGAGACGACACATACACACACACACACAGAGACGACACCCACATAGCGACGACACACGCACAGAGTCGACACATACACAGAGACGACAACACACAGAGAGAAGACACACGCACAGAGACGACACGCAAACAGAGAAAACACACACACAGATGACATACACATAGCGACGACACACGCACAGAGACGACACACACACAGAGACGGCACACACACAGAGAGAAGACAAACGCACAGAGACGACACGCACACAGAGAAAACACACACACAGAGACGACACACACACACAGAGACGACACACACACACAGAGATGACACACACAGAGAGACAAAACACACATAGAGACGACACACGCAGAGAGACGACACACACACCCAGAGACAACACACACACAGAGAGACGAGACGCACACACACAGAAACGACAAACACACATAGAGACGACACACACACAAAGAGACGACACACACAGATACGAAACACACATAGAGACGATACACGCACAGAGACGACACACACACAAAGACAACAAGCACAGAGACAACACGCACAGAGAGACAACACACACACAGAGAGACGACACACACATAGCGACGACACACGCACAGAGACGACACACACACACAGAGACGACAACACACAGAGAGAAGACACACGCACAGAGACGACACACACACACAGAGACAACACACACACAGAGACGAAACAGACATAGAGACGACACACAGACAGAGACGACACACGCACAGAGACGATACACACACAGAGAGACAACACACACAGAGACGACACACACATAGCGACGACACACGCACAGAGACGACACACACAAACAGAGACGACACACACACAGAGAGAAGACACACACACACAGACGACACACACACAGAGAGAGACGACACACACACAGAGATGACACACACACACAGAGACGAAACACCCATAGAGACAACACACGCACAGAGACGATACACACACAGAGACCACACACAGAGAGACGAGACACACACACAGAAATGACAAACACACATAGAGACGACACACACAAAGAGACGACACACACACACAGATACGAAACACACATAGAGACGACACACGCATAGAGAAAACACACACACAGAGACAACACCCACACAGAGACGAAAAACACACAGAGACGACACACACACAGAGACGACACACTCAAAGTGACGATCACACATAGAGACGACACACGCACAGAGACGACAAACACACAGAGACGACACACATAGAGAGACGACACACACACACACAGAGACGACAAACACACAGAGACAACACACACACAGAGACGACACACACACAGAGACGACACACACACAGAGACGACACACACACACAGAGACGACACACACAAAGTGACGACTTACACATAGAGACGATACACGCACAGAGACGACAAACATACAGAGACGCGTCGTTGCTATGTGTGTCGTCTCTGTGTGTGTTGTCTCTGTGTGTGTGTATCGTCTCTGTGCCAGTGTCGTCTCTGTGTGTGTCTTCTCTATGTGTGTTTCGTCTCTGTGTGTGTGTTGTCTCTCTGTGTGTGTGTGTGTCGTGTCTGTGCGTGTGTCTTCTCTCTGTGTGTTGTCGTCTCTGTGTGTGTGTGTCGTCTCTGTGCGTGTGTCGTCGCTATGTGTGTGTCGTCTCTGTGTGTGTGTGTTGTCTCTGTGTGCGTGTTGTCTCTGTGCTTGTTGTCTTTGTGTGTGTGTCGTCTCTCTGCGTGTATCGTCTCTATGTGTGTTTCGTATCTGTGTGTGTCGTTTCTGTGTGTGTGTGTGTCTCGTCTCTCTGTGTGTGTGTTGTCTCTGTGTGTGTGTATCGTCTCTGTGAGTGTGTCGTCTCTATGTGTGTTTCGTCTCTGTGTGTGTGTCATCTCTGTGTGTGTGTGTCGTCTCTGTGTGTGTGTGTCGTCTTTGTGTGTGTGTTTTCTCTGTGTGCGTGTCGTCTCTGTGAGTGTGTCTTCTCTCTGTGTGTGTGCCGTCTCTGTGTATGTGTCGTTTCTGTGCGTGTGTCGTCGCTATGTGTGTGTCGTCTCTGTGTGTGTGTTTTCTCTGTGTGCGTGTCGTCTCTGTGCGTGTGTCTTCTCTCTGTGTGTTTTCGTCTCTGTGTATGTGTCGTCTCTGTGCTTGTGTCGTCGCTATGTGTGTGTCGTCTCTGTATTTGTGTGTGTGTTGTCTCTGTGTGCGTGTTGTCTCTGTGCTTGTTGTCTCTGTGTGTGTTTCGTCTCTGTTCGTGTATCGTCTCTATGTGTGTTTCGTATCTGTGTGTGTTTCGTCTCTGTGCGTGTGTCGTTGCTATGTGTGTGTATCGTCTCTGTGTGTGTGCTGTCTCTGTCTGTGTTTTGCCTCTGTGCTTGTTGTCTTTGTATGTGTGTCGTCTCTGTGCGTGTGTCGTCTCTATGTGTCTTTCGTATCTGTGTGTGTGTCGTCTCTGTGCGTGTGTCGTCTCTGTGCGTGTGTTGTCTCTGTGTTTGTTGTCTTTGTGTGTGTGTCGTCTCTATGTGTTTCGTATCTGTGTATGTGTGTGTGTCGTCTCTGTGCGTGTGTCTTCTCTCTGTGTGTGTGTTGTCTCTGTGTGTGTGTCGTCTCTGTGCGTGTGTCGTCTCTGTGTGTGTGTCGTCATTCTGTGTGTCGTCTCTGTGTGTTTGTCGTCTCTGAGCGTGTGTAGTCTCTATGTGTAAGTCGTCATTTTGTGTGTGTGTCGTCTCTATGTGTTTGTCGTCCCTATGTGTGTGTGTGTCGTCTCTGTGCGTGTGTCTTCTCTTTCTGTGTGTGTCGTCTCTGTGTGTGTCGTCTCTGTGTGTGTCGTCTCTGTGTGTGTGTCGTCTCTGTGCGTGTGTCGTCTCTGTGTGTGTGTGTCGTCTCTCTGTGTGTCGTCTCTGTGTATTTGTCGTCTCTGAGCGTGTGTCGTCTCTATGTGTAAGTCGTCATTTTGTGTGTGTCGTCTCTGTGTGTTTGTCGTCCCTATGTGTGTGGGCCACGGTTGAAGTTGTTTTCACGTAAATATACCCTTCCCCTTTTCCATGGAAAATCCTCCCTCCCCCAAGACAATTCCATTCCTGTCGACTTTTGGAAGGTGTTTCACCATTTTTCGATAATCAGGCAATTTTGTCAAGCTCATAGCTTTTGATTGGCAATACTAAAGTTAATGAATCCTAAATCTTTGGAATCAGCATAAGAAATCAATTCTTTTGATGAGCCTATTGATTACAACTGAACCCTTACTTACAATTTTTTCATAATTTCTTGAATGAAATTTCTGCATTGTGTATACAAGAGGTGACTTCAAGAAAGAGTTTGTTACTTATTTGCAATTTTTTCATAATTTCTTGAATTAAATATCTGTATTGTGTCCAGTCCAGGAAGCGAATTCAAGAAAGCAATTGTTACTTACTTAATTTCATGTCATTTTAAGATACGTAAAAAAAAAAAAAAAAAAAAAAAAAAAAAAAAAAAAAAAAAAAAAAAAACCCTCCTGTGCAAAAAAGCCTCTATTTCTGCCCGTTTTAAGTTTTGATGTTGCTCCTTACTTTCAGTTGAAGAAACTTTTTTATAATTTAATTTCTGATCGCGGGGAGCGGGCCATGGTTGAAGTTGTTTTCACGTAAAAATACCCTTCCCCTTTTCCATGGAAAATTCCCCCCAAGACAATTCCATTCCTGTGTATGTTAAACCATTATGAAAATTTAATTGTAAGGTATGAGCATTTTATACAAAATATCAAGGACGAATAAAAAATCCATAGAGGTAGAGCTAGGTCAACTCGCAATGTCATTCTATCATCATTAACCATTTTCATAGATTTATGTTGTCCCAAATTTATAACAAATTGCCTGAGTTAACAAGCCCTCGTTAGACTCTATTTTAAACTGACAACCCTGTTCAAACACCACTTGTGTATTATACAGAACACATCGAAGTATTTGCAAATGCTAAACCCTTTTTTTCCACCTTAATAGGATCAAATTCGCAAATGCTAAACCCTCTTTTTTAGAGCTATGATCGCAATGAATGGTACCTATTATCAGACAAAATGCCAATTGCCCAAAAAAAAAAAAAAATAAAAAAATAAAACACGCCATGCTGATTGTGCTTTAAAAAACCCTTCTGGTTGAAAACATGTTTGTCATCGTTAACCATTTCAATAGATTGATATTGTTCCAAATTTATAATAAATATCTTGCTTTTTGCAGTGTGTAGGAACTATTGGGGAATCCCCGCTCGCTTGGAAAGGTACCAAGGAAAGGCAAGCAAAACATGCTTGGCCACTTTGTAGGTAAAGGATTGGTCGCTTTTTGCAATGTCCATGTGATATTGTAGTGCCTCAGACGTGGGTTTTCTTGTAGGTTCTGGATTCCCTATATAGATACGTGGGTTTTCTTGTACGGTTCTTGTGTAATTCCATGTGCAATTGATATCAATAGCAAAAAACCAGTCTGATTGTCTTATACACCCTTGACTATAGTTTCAAAACATGCTTGGCCACTTTGTAGGTAAAGGATTGGTTGCTTTTTGCAATGTGTAGGAGCCAGTGGGGAATCCCCGCTCGTTTGGAAAGGTACCAAGGAAAGGCAAGCAAATAGCATGGTCCTAGGGCATTAAGCAAATAGCATGGTAATTCCCAGGGCATTAAGCAAAGTATAAGGTAACATACTACTCAGAAACTTCAAAAAAGGCTTATTCGATTAGAAATTGAAATGGCTAGTGCCCTTTTCAATAGTCAAAAGTGATCTGAAGGCAACTAACTCCCCTTCCATTGCTACCATTTCCCCAAACACATCTAATCAAAATTTTGAGATAGTTGTTTCGTTCCATCTCAGTATAAAGATATAGCAGTAAGTTTACCGCAGATAATTTCTGGCTCTTCATTCTCGGTGCGAACAAACAGCTCCTCCCACTTCTTCTTGCATTAGCGCGTACAAACAGCTCCTCTTATTTGATCTGCCATCAGCGGTCCAATTACCTTGGAACGCGTATTTTAGAAGAAAATTTCTCAAAATGCCTTTGAAACCTACTTTTAATTCCTAAAAACATCTAATAATAACATTGCACTACTAATTACCTATTTTCATATACTCGTATGTATTGAAATATATTAATTTAAAATTAGTTTCTTCAAAATTTAGTGTTCCAACGTTGAAGTCAAGTTTCTTGTTCAAGAGAAATCTGACTTGTCTACCCGTGAAAAGATCTAATGTCGCTTATGTTTCTACGTTCTCTAGAGCATTCGCACCTCGTTCCGGTTTTTATAATGGGTGGGATAGGGAAAGATCGTACTGACTATAATTTATCTACTGTGCGTTCCACGCAGTTGAAAGTTCTGGAAATTATGCCTTTGAGCAGGACACTCCCCCAACATTCTTCAGGGCAAAGGTTATAAGTTATGCCTTGGGGGCATATAAGGTTTTTATTGAAATCTTTGTCATAGAAACTTGAAAAGGGGATCATTCGATTGGAAATTCAAAGGGCTAGAGCCCTTTTTAATAGTCGAAAGTGAATTGAAGGCAACTAACCCCCTTCTCGCGCCCACCTATTCCGCAAACACATTCAATCGAAATTTTTAGATAGCCATTATATTCAACGTAGTTGAAAGTTTTGGAAATTAGGTCTTTAAGAATGCCAACCCCTCCCCCCACAGCCCTCAGGGCAAGGGTTGTAAGTTATGCCCTGGGGGCCTATAAAGTTTTTATATAAAGCGATGCTGTAGAAACTTCAAAAAGGGCTCATTCAATTGGAAATTGAAAGGGCTAGTGCCCTTTTTAATATTCGAAAGTGATCTAAGGGTAACTAACCCCCCTCTCACGCCCACCCTTTCCCTAAACACATCCAATCAAAATTTTGATACATCCATTTTGTTCAACGCAGTTAAAAGTTCTGCAAATTAGGTCTTTTAGGATGATAACCCCCTCAAAGCCCTTAGTGCAAGGGTAGTAAGTTATGCCCTGAGGGCATATAAGGTTTATATAGAAAGTTGTTGTAGAAATTTCAAAAATGGGTTCATTTGATTGGACATTGATAGGGCTAGTGCCCTTTTCAATAGTCGAAAGTGAGTGGAGAGTAATTAACCCCCCTCTCACGCCCACCATTTCCCCAAACACATTCAATCAAAGTTTAGAGATAGCCATTTTGTTCAACGTTGTTGAAAGTTCTGGAAATTATACATTTGAGTATGACAAACCCCCCAGAGCCACCAGCGCAAAGGTTGTAAGTTATGCCCTGGGGGCATGTTGTGTTTTTATAGATAGCGTTATCGTAAAACTTTAAAAGGGGCTGATTCAACTGGAAATTGAGAGGGTTAGGGCCCTTTTTAACAGTCGAAAGTGATTGGAGGTTAACTAACCCCGCTCTCACGCCCACCACTCTCCAAAGCACATCCAATCAAAATTTTCAGATAGCCGTTTTGTTCAACGTAGTAGAAAGTTCTGGAAATTAGGTCTTTGAGGATGACAACTCCCCCCCCCCAGCCCTCAGGGCAAGGGTTGTAAGTTATTCCCTGGGTGCATATAAGGTTTATATTGAAATTGTTGTCGTAGAAACTTCAAAAGACCGCATTTGATTGGAAATTGAAAGGGCTAGTACCTATTTTAATAGTTAAAAGTGATTGGAGAGCAACTAACGCCCCTCTCCCGCCCACCATTTCCCCAAACCCATCCAATCAAAATTTCGAGATAGCTATTTAGTTTAACGTAGTTGAAAGTTCTGGAAATAAGGTCTTTGAGGATGACAACCCCCCTCACAGCCTTTAGGGTAAGGATTTTAACTTATGCCCTGGGGGCATATAAGGTGTTTATAGAAAGCGTTGTCGTAGGAACTCAAAAAGGGCTCAAACGATTGGAAATCGAAAGGCCTAGTGCCCTTTTTAATAGTCGAAAGTGATTGGAAGGCTTGACATTTTTATAGTAAAGATCGAAGTGGGTACAATGTATTATTATTCTTTTTTAGACCAGGGCACTTCGTATCGAAGGAGTTGTCGTAGGAACTTCAAAAAGTGCTCATTCGATTGAAAATAGAAAGAGCTTGCGCCCTTTTTAATAGTCGAAGACGGCAACTAATCCCCCTCCCACGCCCACCCTCCCATTTGCCCATTATGTTTAAAAACTAAATGTAGTCTTAAGATTAAATCAAAATGCACTGTGTTAATGCTAATTCCCAATAAGGCATCTCAGCAGTATTCCAAGAACGACTGAGGGTATTATGTTCATACTTTCGGGGCTATTTCTTCTCTTAAAATTTAACCAAATCAAATAGCGTAAGTGTATCCAAGCTATCAAAGAAAGCAAACAGATTTTTTTTTTCGAATATTATCAAGTTTTCCATTTCAGGTCAACTAGTGGAGGTATGAAACTACATTAAACACTACTATTTGTGTCCAGGTTTTTAAAAGGGTGTATATTGATAAAAATTGCTGAAAATTTTTCTCGATTATAAAAATAGCAGGCCAGACTATAAAGTCTTAAAAAAAATTAAAAGTATTATTTTCTTTTTCCCTGAAAAGACTATTTCAATATAAAACGAACAAACATTAATTAAAAAAAAAAAATTCCACAAAATATTTTTTTCAGAGAAAAGTAAAGAACTTCATTAAACCAAAAATGAGCAAAAATAAAATCAAATAATCTACCAAGCGTGAAACTACCACAAATCAGCATCGATAAATAAATGAAACCCAAAACGAACAGAAATTACAATAAATAACCGAGTCAATTTCAAAACGAGCAGAAATTAACTTGATTTGGGCTCAAAACTCTTATGCCTTCCCAAAGCCAGAACATAATTTTCACTTTACTGAAAATATACAAATGAATGTGCATTGTCAGTTTAGTATACATATACCGATATTGAGTTATCAAAATGTTAATATTATTTGATTAATTAAGATTATAAAAGTAAAAACATTTATATTTTTTCAGTAAAGTGCAAATTATGTTCTGGCCTTGGGAAGGCAAAAAGTTTTTTTTTAATAAATGTAAGTATAAAGACAGACTATACAACAGCTAAATGGCAAACGACAAACAATAATTTTGCCCCAAAGGGTGGTTAAATGCCATCGAACAAAAATTCTGAGATAGACAGCGGACTTAACGAACATTGAATTAATGTTAGTTAGTGATCAAAACTCTTAATATCGAGCTTTCCAGATTCAAAGGTAGCAATGCCGCGCAGTGACGGATTCACTCCTAATAGTGCACGTAGCAAAATAAACAAAATAAACGTATACAAAATAAACGAGCAGAAACCAAATAAAAGAACATTTTTTTTCAGATGAAGGTAAAGATCGACACTGAAACTTAAAACGAACATAAATTGTCCCGTATATGAATGGGACTGCCCCCTCATCAGGCCTCCACGCTTTACACTAAGGTTTGACTTTTTGTCCTATTCCTTTAAAAATGACTGCTCAAACATATTGGCCATTAATTCGAAGCAAAAATTTTTTAAAGAACTAGCCTGCACAATTTTAGAATAAAGAGGGGGGTTAAGAATGGGGCATCCCTCTTCGTTATAGAAGATAACTCTGTTTGGTTTTTAGTTTCGATGTTGTTCTTTACTTTCATCGGGAAAAGTCATTTGTTTTTTATTTGATTTATTACAAAGGCTGGTCAGAACTCAGCCAAATATGATAGGAAGCAAAAGCTAGCGTTCTATTTGTGCTTCTTGGCTACGTAACCCCTGTGTTAGAGGTAAACCCCGGCGCCGCACCAGTGGATCGACCGAACGCCGCCGACGAGAGGCCTGGTTGAACGCCGCCGAAGTGTCGTAACGCCACTTGCGCGCCAAAGGCGCGCCGCCACCAGCAGAGGCGGCGGCGTTCGGTTGACTTCAAATTAATTTTGTGGCAATTCTTTGCTGCGTCAACTGCAAAGTCGGAGCTTTTCCTTCTCGTGTGGTTTAGTATTTCGATTTTTCTGATTAGAAATCAAGCAGGGCTTGCACTATCCCCAAATTTTCAGGTATTTTCCCCAAACTCTATGCGTCACCTCCCCCCCCCCCCAAAAAAAAAAAAAAAAAAAAAATTGGTTCTCCGAATCCCCGAAAATCACACAATCACGGTGCCACCCCCTAACGATTTATCACCAGTGAATTTCCCTGCCAAATATTACTTTGTATACCATAATTCTTCACTACTCTCTTATTCATTAATTTTCGTCTCTTTTGTTACTTTGGATAGAAACCAGACAGATGCAATATGCAAAATATTACAATATACACCGTTCTTCATATGTTGACAAAAAAAAGTATCGTCTTTATGAAATGAGTTTAAACATTTCGAATGCAGTTTCCCAATCGCTATTTCTTGCATCATTCTTAGTCAAGAATTTTATTTTCAAGTCGAATAGAATTATAGAACGCATTCACTACTATACAGCTTCAGCCTTCAGTTGCATTTTGAAATTGACCGCCGACAGATTGTTTCTACAGCTGAATTGTAAGTTTGCATATTTTTTTCTTGCTGTTTTTAGATAAGATTTTCTTAATGTTTAATACTCAATTGTTGAACGCCTGATAGAATATAAAATCTTCTTTCTGAAACATTTTTACCCCTCCCCCCCCCCCAAAGAAAAAAACCTTCTATTGAAACAAAATTTAGCTATAGACTAAGCTATGTACAAGGTTTGGGAATTAAAGATTGAACCGGTAGTTACCCCAAAAATATGATTCATAAATAAATTGTAAATTATTGCCTATAGGGGGGGGGATAGGGGGCTATCATTTTTAAATGATAATACCTCATTTTTTTTATTGAAAGCAGGGATGCCAAAAAGATAATTATTTTTTCATTTAAAGTGGAGACAGAAGAAAATGATATCAAATTCCCTGGGGAACCATTGAAATATTTGATAGACACAGGGCCCCGCATTAGGACTTGTTCATTGTCTCGGGTATTTTGCGATTTCTCATAGGCTACTGGCCTAATTTGGCTTTTGTGTGTGCTCCCTTTTAATTAGATTCTTTGGATCTTATTGAATGCCACGACGAATCTATTACTCAGTTTTCCAATAATTTGAGGTATATCTGAATAATTTCGACATTTTTGTTGTTGTCTTTGTACCCCTTTACTCATACCCTCAATTTTTTTTCAAGAACCACTAAGCTGTTTAACATTATTTTGCGTGTTTGTTTGAACCATATAGTGACCTAGTTAATTATTAAGTAAATTATTTTTCTAATGAAAGCTGAGATGGTATCCTATCAAGGTGGTATCCAGAGGGGGGGGGGGTAGGGAGGTATTACATTTAAATGATAATATCTCGAATTTTTTTTTATTTAAAGCAGGGATCCCAAAAAGTTAATTTTTTTTTTAATTTAAAGTAGAGACGGCATCCTATCAAGGTGGTATCCAGAGGAAGGGGGTAGTGAGCTAGCATATTTAAATGATAATAGGCTACCTCGATTTTTTTTTTGAAAGCAGGGGTGCCAATAAATTAATTATTTTTGTTATTTAAAGCAGAGACGGTATCCTATCAAGATGGTATCCAGAGGGAGGGGCATAGGGAGTTATTATATTTAAGTGATAGTACCTTGATTTTTTTTTTTTTTTTTATTGAAAGTAGGCATGCCAAAAAGTTGAAAAGTTCACAAAAATTAACAAGATTTTCGTGAGTTATACTTGATACAGCACTTGCATGGTTTTATCGTCCAAAGGGAAAGGGACATATGCGTCCAACCCGATTTTTTCTTATTGATGAAACGGGTTTTTGAAAACATTCATTCATAAGTACCAGGCAGATTCACACTAAAACGAATTGGTGTGACGAAAGCGATATCGACATCCCCACGTAACGTTGGGCTCGACTGGCAATGGCGCCCTTGGTCCAGTGCCCAAGTTACATTAAAAGGTCGTGTCACAATAAAAGCTTTCAATTTGGGAGGTTCAATGAAGAGTCTTTGACAGTCTTATGACCTCAGGGTACTAGATGTTGCAACGTTCTTACGTATCTACAGTGGTTTAAAAAATTCGATCACCCCACAAATGATTACCAAAAATATGCACAAATATAACAAATGTAACATTTGGAATATTATAAAACTTTTTTCAAAGCTTTGAAGAAAAGCAAAAAAGGCTAAATACCCCTAACTACGCTTGAAAGCTATTTTAAAAAGAAACTCTTTGGAGATTTCCATGGAAATGATCATAGCAGAAGCTTTGAGCCTGGGTGGGGATCAAAGAGGAGTCTTTGAGTATTTTGACCACAGGTGACTTATTGTTGCGACTTCCTTAAATTTGGTAATTTTTGTGAGCATTTGGAAATCAAAGCTTAAACTCCGTAACTGATACTAAGTGTCCTAACATTTTGCTTGGATTTAAAGTGACGAACTAGGATGAAAATCTCAACATCTTCCTGGAGCTACTTCAGTCTGCATATTATTTCATTTAATTATATTTAAAACGGATGAGCTTTTCATTTTTAACCTAATAAAATAGCTGGCACTTCGTTTTTCTTCATACCGAGTAAACCATTAACTGTTTTTTGTTTCATTGTAATTGAAGTGTTCTCATTTGAAGTGTTCATCATGTATTTTTCAATTTGATAAATTTACTCCTTTTAGATTCAGTTTATAATTTGACTGATATTAGGTATTTATCAGTTTATATTTTTATTTATTTTATCCAATAAAGGAGGAAGGCATATAATTTGGAATGAACCCCCCCCCCCAAAAAAAAAAATGAATAATATCCAAAAGAGCAGCCAAAAGCAATAAAAAAGCAGCAGTTCAGCCTTAGCCTACATGACATATATTCTATAAAGAAGCCAACAAAACTTTAAAATGCATTTTTTTTAATTGTTATTAAAACCAGTTTTTAATACAAGAAGTCTTTTTAGGAATCCAAAAGAGCAAAAAAAAACAATCAATATCAAAGTCGCCCATTTCAACTGTTTTAAAGGTGACAAAACAGATAGACGCAAAGGGCGCTATGAAAAAATTAAGCTTCTAAGTTCAAAGTTATATTCAAAGTTTTTACCCAGATAACTGACGAATTTTGTGATACGGTATTTGAAGTTTTGTATGCAGTAATGCTCGATGAAAAAAAACTACTAATTTTGATAATTATTTATGTTAAGAATAGATAGCTAATAGATACTTCAACTACTCATACTATGCAAGGGTTCTGAAACGCCACAGCCATTTCGTTTCTACCAGATTTCTACTTCTCTTGATGAATAACGAAGAAGACCAGTTTCCAGCCAGCGACTTGTGAATTTTTGAACTCATGAATAGGCTCAAATCTGTTGTAAATTTAAGCTGTGATTTGAGAAAAACTGATGAAAACATTAATGTTTGCGGTCAACATTGATCGCGCCGGCGGCACGCCGCCGACATCTTACTGGCGGCGCGGCGTGCTGCGCTGTATTTGGCCCCGCTGCTGCCGGTCTTCCCTCATCGGCGCGGCGCCAGGGTCTAGTTAGAAGCAAAGGAGATCCCTAATTTTGTGTGCCATCAGGATATATGCTAGAAGGGGTTGTTGGATCCCAACCAAGCTTTATGAGTAGTAAGAGCTAGTATTTTTTTTTATACCTTTTTGGAGTCAGAACGTGATCCAGCCTCAGCGGGTAAGAAAAGGGGGAGGGCTTCTCAATTCTTGTTAGTAGTTCATCTAGCAGTATATATTTTTGAATCTTAACCAAACGGTATAAAAAAAAGATTAAGGTGAGAGTAAGTGTCCCAGTAGTACTTTATAAAAGCTCATATTTGACAAAATGCTGATGATGGAAGGGGGTCTCTAAAATCAAGTTATACAAATAACTAACGAAAGGAGTGTCTGGCCTCAACCGAACTTAGTGGAAAATATAAGTTACTGTCCAACTAAGTATCCTTTGGTTTCTCAGATATGCAACATCTCGCAATTGGTATTATCAGTATCAAAGCTGGTATTTAATGGTTTAGAAGGTCACGAATAATAGTGTACGTAATAGTGTAGACTTTGTAAATAGCAATGCAATTGTAGTTTACTAGTATCCTAAAAAGAGTTTTGCATTAATAAGAGGTGCAATTACGAATCCTAGCACTAAATCAAGCACCCGCCCTCCTTAAATTTCCCATTTTCCTGACTAAATTTGCTTGTCATAATTAAAGTTTAAATATATTTAAAATTCAAAACTCATTCAAATATCAGTAATTGGTTGTTAGCCTTTATAACGGATAATCTCCGCGAACCCTTATAATATTGATCATTAAGGTGGATAAACCACCAAAGTAACACCTGGTTTAATCGGTTGTACTTAAATAGGCTTCAGTATCGTACACGATATTCTTCAAGGGCGAAAAGTATCTTCTAAAACAATTCCGGAGTTATTTGACTATTGCTTTAAACGTGAAAATAGTCTTATGCTAAATCTTTCCACTGGGAAATCAGAAAACCGAATACATAAACTCAAAGAATAAACTTTCCTCTAAGAGAAATTAAAAATCTAAATAGAGCTGGAATCGTAGACAAATTTGATGAAAAAATATGTTGCTGTGAAAAAGCTTTCGTTTGTGCATAGATAGTGTGACAAAAACAATTTTTATCAATAAAATAATAACTAAGAAAGATATTTAGAAAATGACGTTCTGTTATTTTTTCCGTAGAACCGTAAGCAAGTATTATGAACAATATCAATAGATTAAAATCTCTCCCAAGTAGACAAGATGAAGTGGAATTACCAGCCTGAAGTAATAGCCCATCGCCCATCGCCCTATGTTCAGTGATGCCAAATTTTGAACAAAACATCCCTCGCCGATCGCCCAATTTTTCAAATTGATTACAGTGTTGCCAAATTTTGTCTCCCTTTAACCTAAAGAACTATTAAAAATACTTTAACACAATTACTTCAGAGCAGGGGAGATTCTAAGGGGTCAGATACTATTTTTGGGATTAAACCATATCTGCTTGAGTAGTAGCTCATTTTAAAGCCCTTTTTTCTCTTATTCATATTGTATACGTTTTACTAAAGTCTTGAATTCAGTTTAGTTCACAAATAAAGTTCTTCTAAGAAATTCAAAATCCTTGTCTTACAAAAAAGCGGGCGATGGCCTTACTTTGGCTTATTATACCCTATACAGTGTTTTTATTAAGCGAAAAACAATAACCCTTATATTTGTCATAGATTTTAATATTTATTCATTTCTACAGCTCTTTGTGACTTTCTTATTTAACCAGGGCGATTTTTTTATCGCCCTAGTCTTAAAATTCCATCTATAAGGTCAAAGAATTAGAAAAAGGTTCCTATTCTTGTCAAAACGTGGAGTGCTATCATCAGACAGATGAGACGTTTCAAATGAGCTGTCACTCGCCACAAATCGAAGCACAATCACAATTGACTCATAACAGAGGAGATTCTAAGGGGCCAGAAACTACTTTTTGAAACTAAACCGTATCTGGTTGACTAGTAGCTCATTTTAAAGCCCTTTTTTCTCTGATTCATAATATATACGTCTTACCGCGTTTAAAAGTCTTGAATTCAATTTAGTTCCCAAATAAAGTTTTTCTAAGAAATTCAAAATCCTTGTCTCACAAAAAAGCCTGCGATGGCCTTACTTTGGCTTATTATGTCCTATACAGGGTTTTTATGAAGTGAAAAACAACAGAACTTAGATCTACCATAACATTCAATATTTTCTTCATTGCTACAACTCTTTGTGGCATTTTTATTTAACGAGGGCAATTTTCTTATCGCCCTAGTCTTAAAATTCCATCTATAAGGTCAAAGAATTAGAAAAAGGTTCCTATTCTTCTCAAAACGAGGAGTGCTATCATCAGACAGATGAGAAGTTTCAAATAAGCTGTCACTCGCCATAAGTCGGAGCACAATCACAAATGGCTCACAGCAGAGGAGATTCTAAGGGGTCAGACACTACTTTTTAGGACTAAACCGTATCTGCTTGACTAGTAGCTCATTTTAAAGCCCTTTTTCTCTGATTCATAATATATACGTCTTACCGTCTTTAAAAGTCTTGAATTCAACTTAGTTCCCAAATAAAGTTTTTCTAAGAAATTCAAAACTCATGTCTTAAAAAAAAACGGGCGATGGCCTTGCTTTGGCTTCTTATGCCCTATACAGTGTTTTTATGAAGTGAAAAACAATAGCCCTTAGATTTATCATGGAATTCAACATTTTCTTCATTGCTAAAACTCTTTGTGACTTCTTATTTAACCAGGGCGATTTTCTTATCGCCCTAGTCTTAAAATTCCATCTATAAGGTCAAAGAATGAGAAAAAGGTTCCTATTCTTGTCAAAACGTGAAGTGCTATCATCAGACAGATGAGACATTTCAAATGAGCTGTCACTAGTCACAAACCAGAGCACAATCACAATTTGCTCACAGCAGAGGAGATTCTAAGGGGTCAGACACTATTTTTTGGGACTAAACCTTATCTGCTTGACTAGTAGCTCATTTTAAATCCCTTTCTTCTCTGATTCATAATATATACGTCTTACCACGTTTAAAAGTCTTGAAATCAATTTAGTTCCCAAATAAAATTTTTCTAACAAATTCAAAATCCTTGTCTTACAAAAAAGCGGCGATGGCCTTGCTTTGGCTTATTATGTCCTATACAGTGTTTTTATGAAGTGAAAAACAATAGCCCTTAAATTTATCATGGAATTCAATATTTTCTTCATTATTATAACTCTTTGTGACTTCTTTTTTAACCAGGGCGATTTTCTTATCGCCCTAGTCTTAAAATTCCATCTACAAGGTCAGAGAATGAGAAAAAGGTTCCTATTCATATAAAAACATGGAGTGCTATCATCAGACAGATGAGACATTTCAAATGAGCTGTCACTCGCCACAAGTCGGAGCAAAACCACAATTAGCTCATGATTATTGGACTACTCAACAATGCTCAATTAAATGGCTGTCAAAATATGGCCTTCGCGCCCTGGTTTGACTTGGTATGCTCTATATAGCGTTTAAATTTAGTGAAGAATTATAGAAAAGTCTTAATTTTTTTAAAGTGAAAGTTTGTAACAAAATTAAACCTTAAAATTGTTAGAATGGGGTGTACCCCCTCCCCAACTCTCGGTCTTTACGCTAAAGTCTTCAAGATTTATAAAATTAGTTCTCATTCGAAATCAACGACCCTTCCTCCAGGTTGAAATAACAATATTTTTTCGAGAGATTCCTTGCGTAATTATGACTCGGTCCCTTCATTTTAGAAACAGGAATTACATTTCCACTTAGGAGTCAAATTCCTTTTGTTTTATTTGATTTTACGCCTATATTTTTAAGATGATTTTAATTGTATACTGAAAGTTACTGATGTCACAATTTGTGTAAGACTATGGAAATATTTACAGATTGGTTTATTAATGTCAGGCTACATACTCAATTTTGACTCCAAAATCAATACTCCTATTTCTTATACTTGACTTGTGTTTTTAGTAAAGTGCTAGTTTTCTATAATCCTAGAAACACAGGGAAACATAATTATTTTGTTTATCTGTATTAGTTTTATTGATATACATATATATATATATATTGGATAGGCCGTGAAGTAATAATTTTTGTCCGTTTTAAGTTTCAACTTCGCTCTTTACTTCCCTCGAAAAAACTTTGTTTTTTTTAATTAATATGTTACAGGTGCCATTCCGCAAATTCTGCTAATATTATTCAATGACACAGCCATGGTTTTTAGAATTTCTGCGATGATTTGGGCTTGCATTGTATTTCTACTTTCGTCATCTGCCAAATTGTCAAATTTTCTTTGTCTCTGAAATTTAAGTGGAGATCGTTGAGTGGATCTTCACACTCGAAATCAATCGAACTGCAAAGAAAACTATAAATTGACGACAAAACGGCCCGCAATTGAAACCATCTTCTTGTTTTTTGAATTTAAAGGGCAAAATTTTTGTAAATCGGAGAATTTATCAAGAAAAACGTTTGAAAATTTGCCTAAATATATGTCTTCATCCTGTAAAGGGTACAAAAATGTAAGTCCTTCTCTGACTATCAATGAAAATAAGCGTCTAATGTACACCAAACTCGTTAACCAAAAAAAATCGAAATTTTGGAAGGAATTAAATAACCTGGATCCGTAAAAGTGTTGTCAAAAGGTCGTTTCCTTGTTCAACCCTCGTCCCTTCGGGATTGATAATTTGTCAGAGCTCTATGCCGTGGGTATTCATTGAGCTATCATATCTATTTACAATCATGAAATGTGGCACTTTTACGAAACAAAAGCAGATTATCTTCCAAATCAAAATCCTTTGGGTTTTTGGGCATTGTGTCAACTGATAATTTCTTAAAGGACGCAAAATTGAGCTAACGTAAAATCAAGCATTCAAAGAGAAAGTACAAAATAGGTGGGAAAAAGCTTTAACCCCCCCCCCACCAAAAATACTCCCTTTGTCTGGCTGATCTCCAATCACTTTCCACTTATAATAAATAAAAATAACTCTTATTTTCTGATCGAATAAGTACCCTCCAAAGTTTCTGTGAAATTGAGGTGGAGATGAGGATACGGAAGGGGCGTTTTTCCTCCAATACGATTTAGCATTACGGCTGAAAAATCGCAATAACAAAAACAGGAGTCATGGCTGCAGCTGCAGCCGCAACCTAGTAAAGGGCAAACCACAGCCAATAGTAACAGAAAGTTAAAAAACGCGTTTAAAAAAAAACTACCTAGTGAAAGAAAATTGCTATATAACACTGATTTAGGATCGAATGAGGACACTCCAAAGTTTCTTTGACCTTGAGGTGGGGATGGGGATAGGAAGGGAGAGTTTTCCTCCTATACGATTAATCTCAAATTACGGCTTGCAGCATTACGGCTGAAAAATTGAAAAACAGGAGTAATGGATGAAGCGGTAGCTGCTACCTAGTAAAGAGCAAACCACAGCCCATAGTAACCGAAAGTTAAAAAACGCGTTTCGAAAGTTAAAAAACGTGTTTTGAAAAAAAAATACCTAGTGAAAGAAAATTGCTATGTAACACTGATTCAGGAATGGTAACTACTATTTTGATTTCTCTTAAAAGTAAAAGTTTATTGCAGAAAAAAAAATCAACGGTGATTTCACAAAAAACCTTGAAACCCCTCGAAAAAGGCGTAAGATCAAAATGAAAACTGTACTATTGGAATTAGCATGGTTGAACACCTTAAATAGGGCAATAACAGTCCCCCTCCTTGATACACAAGGAAAATGAATTTTTCGCATGGGTAGCACTGATATGTCTCCCGTTTTTTATTTTTGTTCTAGCAGGGCTAGGGGGTCAGGGGTGAACCCAGGATTTCTTTTAGGTGGGGGGGGGGCACAAAGTAGGCTGATCCAAAAAAAAATTAGGGGGGGCGCGAAATAGACTGATCCGATAAACTTGCGTTAGGAGCAAGTTTAATTAACGCAAGGTTGAGTTAATTAAGTAAATTACACTACTTTAGACTACGCTAGGGAGCGCGCGCCTCTGCCCCGCCCCCTGGCTCCGCCACTGTAGGGGGCGACTGGAACATCATATAGAGGTGTGTAATAGCTCATTCGAACGGAAATTACACTTGCTAGTGCCATTTTTAAGTGACCAAAAAGATTGGAGGGCAACTAGCCTCCCTCCCTGAAAGCCTCCTCCCCACAAAGTCATCCAATCATAATTTTGAGATATCCATTTTGTTCAACATAGTACAAAGGTCAAAATCTTTGGTTTTGGTGATAATATGACCCTCCATAGTTCACGGAAAAAGGGCTGCACACTAGGGAGAGGGCTGCGCTAGTTTTCTGTAATATTACAAACATAGGGCAATATTTCGTGTTCTTTTATTTGCATTAGTTTTATTGATATATATTAGATAGGCTGTAAAGTAATAATTTTGTTCGTTTTAAGTTTGAACTTCGCTCTTTACTTCCCTCGGAAAAGCTTGTTTTATTTAATTATTTCTGTAATGGGCTATTACTTCAGGCTGGTATTTGTCTAGTGGACGCGCCAACACTGATCTTAAGGTGGCATATGACACCAAAAAGGGACCTTGTTCTCATTCTTTCACCTTAAAGATGCAATTTTAAGACTAGAGCGATAAGAAAATCGCCCTGGTTAAATAAGAAAGTAACAACAGTTGTAGCAATGATGAAAATATTGAATTCCATGATAAATCTAAGGGTTATTGTTTTTCACTTCATAAAAACACTGTATAGGGCATACTAAGCCAAAGCAAGGCCATCGCCCGCTTTTTTGTAAGACATGAATTTTGAATTTCTTAAAAAAAACTTTATTTGGGAACTAAATTGAATTAAAGACTTTTAAACGCGGTAAGACGTATATATTATGAATCAGAGAAAAAAGGGATTTAAAATGAGCTACTAGTCAAGCAGATAAGGTTTAGTCCCAAAAAGTAGCGTTTGACCCCTTAGAATCTCCTCTGCTTTGAGCAAATTGTGATTCTGCTCTGATTTGTGGTGAGTGACAGCTCATTTGGAATTTCTCATATGTCTGATGATAGCACTCCACGTTTTGACAAGAATAGGAACCTTTTTCTCATTCTTTGGCCTTATAGATGGAATTTTAAGACTAGGGCGATAAGAAAATCGCCCTGGTTAAATAAGAAAATAACAAAGAGTTGTAGCAATGAAGAAAATATTGAATTTCATGATAAATCTGAGGGCTACTGTTTTTCACTTGATAAAAACACTGTATAGGGCATAATAAGCCAAAGCAAGGTCATCGTCCGCTTTTTGTAAGACATGAATTTTGAATTTCTTACAAAAACTATATTTGGGAACTAAATTGAATTCAAGACTTTTAAACTTAGTAAGACGTATATATTATCAATCAGAGAAAAAAGGGCTTTAAAACAAGCTACTAGTCAAGCAGATAAGGTTTAGTCCCAAAAAGTAGTGTCTGACCCCTTAGAATCTCCTCTGCTGTGAGCCAATTGTGATTGTGCTCTGATTTATGGCGAGTGACAGATAATTTGAAATGTCGCATCTGTCTGATGATAGCACTCCACGTTTTGACAAGAATAGGAACCTTTTTCTCATTCTTTGGCCCTATAGATGGAATTTTAAGACTAGGGCAATAATATAATCGCCCTGGTTAAATAAGAAAGTCAAAAAGAGTTGTAGCAATGAAGAAAATATTGAATTCCATGATAAATCTAAGGGCTATTGTTTTTAACTTCATAAAACACTGTATAGGACATAATAAGCCAAAGCAAGGCCATCGCCTGCTTTTTTGTAAGATAAGGGTTTTGAATTTCTTAGAAAAACTTTATTTTGGAAGAGAAAAAAAGGCTTTAAAATGAGCTACTAGTCAAGCAGATAAGGTTTAGTCCCAAAAAGTAGTGTCTGACCCCTTAGAATCTCCTCTGCTGTGAACCAATTGTGATTGTGCTCTGATTTATGGCGAGTGACAGATTATTTGAAATGTCTCATCTGTCTGAAGATAGCACTCAACGCTTTGACAAGAATAAGAACCTTTTTCTCATTCTTTGACCCTATAGATGGAATATTAAGACTAGGGCGATAAGAAAATCACCCTGGTTAAATAAGAAAGTCAAAAAGAGTTGTAGCAATGAAGAAAATATTGAATTCCATGATAAATCTAAGGGCTATTGTTTTTCACTTCATAAAACACTGTATAGGAAATAATAAACCAAAGCAAGGCCATCGCACGCTTTTTTGTAAGACAAGGATTTTGAATTTCTTAGAAAAACTTTATTTGGGAACTAATTTGAATTCAAGACTTTTAAACGCGGTAAGACGTACGTATTATGAATCAGAAAAAAAGGGCTTGAAAATGAGCTACTAGTTAAGAAGATATGGCTTAGTCCCAAAAAATAGTTTCTGGCCCCTTAGAATCTCTTCTGCTGTGAGCCAATTGTGATTATGCTCTGAGTTGTGACAAGTGACAGCTCATTGTGGCAAGTGACAGCTCTGTAAATATTTTCTTTGCCTTTGTTTCATATTGTACAAGTGTTATTTTGTCTTTTAGTGATTTAATGAGAAAATAAAAGAACTTGAACTTGAATTTGAAATGTCTCATCCGTCTGATGATAGCACTCTACGTTTTGACAAGAATAGGAGCCTTTTTCTCATTCTTTGACCTTATAGATGGAATTATAAGACTAGGGCGATAAGAAAATCACCCTGGTTAAATAAAAAAGTCACAACGAGTTGTAGCAATTAAGAAAATATTGAATTCCATGATAAATCTGAGGGATATTTATTTTCACTTCATAAAAAAAACTGTGGCCATCGCCTGCTTTTTTATAAGACAAGGATTTTGAATTTCTTAGAAAAACTTTATTTTGGAACTAAATTGAATTCAAGACTTTTAAACGCGGTAAGGCGTATCTATTATGAATCAGAGAGAAAAGGGCTTTAAAATGAGCTACTAGTCAAGCAGATATGGTTTAGTCCCAAACAATAGTGTCTGACTCTTTAGAATCTCCTCTGCTATGAGCCAATTGTGATTGTGCTCCGATTTTTGGCGAGTGACAGCTCCTTTGAAACGTCTCATCTTTCTGATGACAGCACTCCACGTTTTGACAAGAAGAGGAACCATTTTCTAGTTCTTTGACCTTATAGATGGAATTTTAAGACTAGGGCAATAAAAAAAATCGCCCTGGTTAAATACGAAAGTCACAAAGAGCTCTAGCAATGAATAAAATATTGAATTTTATGTTAAATACAAGGTTTATTGTTTTTCACTTAATAAAAACACCGTATAGGGTATACTAAGCCAAAGTAAGGCCATCGCTCCCTTTATTGTAAGACAATGATTTTGAATTTCTTAGAAAAACTTTATTTGGGAACTAAATTGAATTCAAGACTTTTAAACGCGGTAAGACGTATATATTATGAATCAGAGAAAAAAGGGCTTTAAAATGAGCTACTAGTCAAGCAGATATGGTTTAGTCCCAAACAATAGTGTCTGACAAGTGAGGCCATCGCCCGCTTTTTTGTAAGACAGGGATTTTGAATTTGTTAGAAAAACTTAATTTGTGAACTAAACTGAATTCAAGACTTTGAAACGCAGTAAAACGTATATAATATGAATCAGAGAAAAAAGGGCTTTAAAATGAACTACTAGTCAAGCAGATATGGTTTAATCCCTGAGAATAGTATCTGACCCCTTAGAATCTCCTCTGCTCTGAAGTAATTGTGGTAAAGTATTTTTAATAGTCCTTTGGGTTTAAGAAGACAAAATTTGGCAGCATTAGGCAACGCTGAACATAGGACGATAGTCAGGGCGAATGGCGATGGGCTATTACTTCAGGCTGGTGTTGAATTACTAAAAAATAAGCTTTAGCCTTTAAAATCCTTTCACGTACATTTTAAAACTGACTTGCATCTGATAATCTTAAGACTAAATCTGATTGTTTGGAAAACACCACGGGACGCAACATATATTAAATAAATTATAGTCCAGGCACCAGCAGACAAAAAGTCGCTTATATCAGGTCGTCATGACACATCTGTTTCACGGGGTCTGAAAGCACTTTCCAGTCATATCAAACCCGTTGATTACGATAATACCTGGGAAAAGGTTCCTCCGAGGGGTGCTTGACCCTTAAAAATGACCTGTAAGATTAAAAAGTGCTATCTAGTGAGCTTCGTTTGCACATTTATCAGATTCACAGCACTACGTGTTGCAACGCTCATTCAAGGCTAGCAGCTTCAAGAAGGGAGAGGTATAAGTAAAAAGTAGAGTAACTACCACCACCAAAAAAGCTTAGCTGACTGCACCGAAATGTACATCATGGTTATCCAGTGCCTGGAATCCAAGGAGCTACTGCAGGACATGTAAATTCTAGTAATCTGTAATATTTTAGTATGCCGCACACAGAAGAAGAAAAAGGAAGAGGGCTAAACAGTTTTAATTGAAATGCTCTTAATTCTAGCAAAGAAGAAGGAGAATTCTTCTGATTTATTGAAAGAAATTTGCAATGAAAATGATTTTTATGTTTGGATAAAGTATTGAATTCTGGATAAAAACCCATGACAACTTTTCAACTATGTTTTCAATCAATGAAAATGACCATTATCATGTTCTGAAACCTTTCTATCAGTTTTATTTCTTCTTCTTATTTCCCCACCTTAATCGTTTTTTAGTCTCATTCAATTCAAAATAGCACCAATATTGGCTATAGTTCCAGATAATAGTTTTTTGTGCTACTGCGAAAAGTAGTGGGGCTAGGTAGTCTAAATAAATCTTTCAGGAATGAAATCAGGGCCTAAATCAGGAAAGGTGTTTTCAAACTACTATCTCTACCCATCCCTGAATTCTAGGGCTTATACTGTTGCAGAAAAGACAGGTAGGTCAAATTGGAAGACAGGTAATCTAAATTTTGACAAATGATGCTTCTGCATCTAACTTGGTGAGTCTAACGGTCCAGAACATGATATCATCGGGCCATTATAAATATGCTGGGTGTTTGATGATATGCACGAAGAAAATACAAGACGTTGCAGAATAAATACGTTCAAATTTACGTCCATCTTTTTCAACATCAAACGCAGGGAAGGGCCAACGAACCTTGTGGCACCTGATCATACCTGTGGAATAAGCCTATCCTAGAAGCTAATCAAAAAGTGGCGTTAAAGGTATTATGCTAAACCCTCAAGTCACTTTAAAGTGGGCAACTACACTACCGTTTTGTGAAAAGTTCCAGGAGCCCTGTGCTAGATGGTTGGAATCGAAGAATTTAGTGATTCTAATAATGTACCGGCTAGGCTTAGAATGCGGAATACCTAGCTTAGAATACTGGGACTGTCGTTGATGACAATTTAGATTCATTCACATATGATGAAAACGCCTCGAAAAAAACATAATGTCATTTGAAGTGGCTGAGGAAGCAATGGCATTTAGTACTTGCAATAGCTTCAGAAGATATCAACCTGAAAGCTATTCAAGGGTTACGGAGTGGAAAAATGTCATGTTTTTCAAAAATAAAAGTTAAAACCATTCAGATGCCTAAAAAACTGGTGTCTGTTGCCAAAAGTGGAGCTGCCACGACATCTTTGAAAATGGAAGTGATTAAAAAGGCCATGTTTGCATCCCAACTACAATGTGGCAATAAATCAGCTTTGTTGTATCTATTTAAGAGCTATTTGAATTCAGACTCTTGGCCATCTGTTGTAGCTGACAGCCAAACTGCAGCTCAATTTGGGTGGTTGTCAATTTTATGGCATATATTCGGTGTCAGACACCAATTGAAAAAGAAACTTTGAAATGTTTCTCTAAGAGGATATTTCAGAAACTCTAGGGTACTAAATCTACTGACGCTCGACATATACACGTGTTTACTGATACATACACCGGCTGTTTAGGCTAAAACCGACCCACCAAGATCTGCTGTTTTCCTGAAAGATAGTAGCTGGTGCCATAAACAAAGAAGCAGAAAAATGTTGGCAGAAAAATTATTTGTGACGGAGATCATGACGCTTGAGAACTTAGATGCTCGTCACATAGATTCTAAATGTATAGAAAAGGTGATCAAATCAGTATTTGAAGAATAAAAGTACCAACATATTTCTAGAAGGGATTAAGTATTTTTCAGGGAGGAGGATTTTCAAAGCGAAGGAGTGTCAAATAGACACAGTTCCTGTCACTATTGCAGAGCTATAAAGCACCCAAGAAACGGCTGACACCTACAAAGTGATTCATGCTCCATCTCGCTTACGGAATGGCTGTTCAAAAGTTATTGGTCGTGCAAATGAAACAAAGATATTATTGAGATTTTGCTTATAATTACCAACAGCTGGTTTTACTATTTTAGCACTAACATCCCGATCTTTGTGTACAGTTCCTCAAAATAAATCCGGTTCATTTAATGTTAAAATCGGAATAACTTCATTCCTTATTTCTTTTGCTTTGCTGCATTGTTTGAATAAGGAGCCTCTCCTAGATGGGGACCGGCCAATACCCTCCCCCTGGAAAAAAAAACCCACAGAAAATACTTCCATGGCACTAGCGGCTGGTTGGTCTGCAATCACCTTCAAATTATAAAACAAGGACTAGAACTTTCAATTTCTGGTCTAATAAACACCCTCCGAAGTTTGTGTGACCATGAGGTGATGATGTGGATGAAGAAGGAGCAATATCTCTCTTGTACGGAATATATTTTGCTCATTTTGGGACTAGAAACTCTCTGGGTACTCTAGAAACAGGGACTACAAGTCTCAATGTCTGATCTAATTAGCACACTCCGAAATTTCGGTGTCCTTGGGGTGGAGCTGTGGATGAGAAAGGGGCAGTCCCCCTCCAGCACGGAAAAAAATTCAGCTCATTTTTGGGTTTGATGTTATTCTTTACTTTCATAGTAGCAGCGTAGATCAGAAATATTTCCAGAAATTAAAAGGGAATAAATATAAATTTTATATTTTTGGCCCCCCCCCCCCAGTAGGGAAGCCCTAATATCTCCCGGGGCTACACATGTGCTGCCATCTACAATTGAGTCTAACGCTGACAGGCTATAATTTATTCAAGGATTATTGATCCACGAAGGGGGACAGATTTCTGAGAAATTGATTGCATAATCGACTAGAACAAGAGGGGAACTAAATTTCTGAGAAATTGATTTGCATAATCGAGGGGAATTATTGATCCACGAAGGGAGACAGATTTCTGAGAAACTGATTTGCATAATCGAGGGGAATTATTGATTCACGAAAGGATTCACGAAAAGACACATTATGGCTTCTTTGATCTTTAGGTCTGAGGGATAAATGATCTTTAGTGACAGAGATAAATGAATATTCTATTTTTTAAATATGGCTTCTCTGATCTTTTGGCTTAGTGATAAGTTCGGGAATTCTATCGAAGCCATAATAGTGTAACCAAGAACACCTTAGAGATGAAGAGGTTAACGCAGGAAATGGTTTATTGAGAATTTCAAATATGACAGCTCAAGGATGCCAAAACAAAGGAACACGCAGAAATTACGTTTAGAGATTATTTGGGCGAAACCGTTTGAGACATTTTAGGGGATTATTTGGGCGAAACCGTTTGAGACATTTTAGAAGATGATTTAGGCGAAACCGTTTGAGACATTTTAGAAGATGATTTTAGAAGATGATTTAGAAGATGATTTGGGGTGAAACTCTGTGGTCGTTATAATACAAAAGTTCCATTTGAATAATGTTGTGAGGTCCCCTACCCCAACCCCAAGGGCCCCCTATCCCAACCCCAAAGGCCCCTCGGGCCCCCCAAAGGCCCCCTGTGCCCCCAAAGGGACCCCAGTGCCCCCAAAAGCCCACAGGGCCCCCAAAAGGGCCCCTCGGCACCCCCAAAGGGCACCCCGACGCCCCCAAAGGGCCCCCGACACCCCCAAAGGAACCCTTGGTGCCCCCAAAGGACCCCCGAGCCCCCTCCCTTTCTCCCTTCCTATTTGAATTTTTTTAAGTTTTTTCGTACTGAATTTTTTAGACTTAGAAATTATCTAACATTTTTCCGGTTTTTTCTTTAACCAATTGACATAGAGTTTTAGCCTAGAGTCTTAGCTTAGTTTTATTTAGAGTTGAAGTTTATTTTTGTTATAGTTAAGAGTTTAAAGTTTTACCTTAGAGTCTTAGCTTAGAGTTTTTGTTAGAGTTCTAGTTTAGTTAAGTTTTAGTTAAGAGTTTAGAGTTTTATCTTAATGTCTTAGCTTAGAGTTTAGTTAGGGTTCTAGTTTGGTTTAGTTATAGTTAAGAGTTTAGAGTTTTAGCTTGGAGTCTTAGCTTAGAGTTTTAGTTAGAGTTTAAGTTTACTTTAGTTTTAGTTAAGAGTTTAGAGTTTTAGCTTAGAGTCTTAGCTTAGAGTTTTTGTTAGAGTTCTAGTTTAGTTTAGTAATAGTTAACAGTTTAGTTTTTAGCTTAGAGTCTTAGCTTAGAGTTTTTGTTGAAGTTCTAGTTTATTTTAGTTTTAGTTAAGAGTTTAGAGTTTTAGCTTAAAGTCTTAGCTTATAGTTTTAGTTAGAGTTGAAGTTTAGTTTAGTAATAGTTAAGAGTTTAGAGTTTTAGCTTAGAGTCTTAGCTTAGAGTTTTTGTTAGAGTTCTAGTTTAGTTTAGTTTTAGTTAAGAGTTTAGAGTTTTACCTTAGAGTCTTAGCTTAGAGTTTTAGCTAGAGTTGAAGTTTAGTTTAGTTATAGTTAAGAATTTTGAGTTTTAGCTTAGAGTCATAGCTTAGAGTTTTAGTTAAAGTGGTAGTTTAGTTAAGTTTTAGTTAAGAGTTTAGAGTTTTAGCCTAGAGTCTTAGCTTAGAGCTTTAGTTAGAGTTGAAGTTTAGTTTAGTTTTAGTTAAGAGTTTAGAGTTTTTAGCTTAGAGTCTTAGCTTAGAGTTTTTGTTAGAGTTCTAGTTTAGTTTAGTTTTAGTTAAGAGTTTGGAGTTTTAGCTTAGAGTCTTAGCTTAGAGTTTTAGTTAGAGTTGAAGTTTAGTTTAGTAATAGTTAAGAGTTTAGAGTTTTAGCTTAGAGTCTTAGCTTAGAGTTTTTGTTAGAGTTCTAGTTTAGTTTAGTTTTAGTTAAGAGTTTAGAGTTTTAGCTTAGAGTCATAGCTTAGAGTTTTAGTTAAAGTGGTAGTTTAGTTAAGTTTTAGTTAAGAGTTTAGAGTTTTAGCCTAGAGTCTTAGCTTAGAGCTTTAGTTAGAGTTGAAGTTTAGTTTAGTTATAGTTAAGAGTTTAGAGTTTTTAGCTTAGAGTCTTAGCTTAGAGTTTTTATTAGAGTTGTAGTTTAGTTTAGTTTTAGTTAGGAGTTTAGAGTTTTAGCTTAGAGTCTTAGCTTAGAGTTTAGTTAGAGTTCTAGTGTAGTTTAGTTATAGTTAAGAGTTTAGAGTTTTAGCTTAGAGTCATACCGTAGAGTTTTATTGGAAGTTGAAGTTTAGTTTAGTTTAGTTTTACTTTATAGTTTTAGCTTAGAGTCTTAGCTTAGAGTTTTAGCTTAGAGTTTTAATATTTTTCATCAGTGATAACACTTTTTCAGTTCGAACTAGCAAGTTTTCTACCAAAGATACCAAATTTTGTCTTAGAAATAAATTTTTTTTTTTGTTTGTGATAACAACTTTTCTATCAGAAGTAGCAAGTTTTCGGCCAAAGATACCAAATTTTTTCTTAGAAGTAACAATTTTTTGATTGTGATAACAAGTTTTCTGTCAGAAGTAGCAAATTCTACTTAACACTAACAAACCTTCTCATCAAAGGAACAACATTTTACCTTAAAACCAACATACTTTTACTGAACACACACAAATTTCTCTTAGAAATAATATTTTTCATCAGTGATAAGAAGTTTTCTGTTCGAACTAGCAAGTTTTCTACCAAAGATACCAAATTTTTTCTTAGAACTAACAATTTTTGATTGTGATGACAACTTTTCTGTCAGAATTAGCAAGTTTTGCTTAACACTAACAAATTTTCTGATCAAAGTAACAATATTTTACCTTAAAACTAACATACTTTTACTTAACACACACAAATTTCTCTTAGAAATAATATTTTTCATCAGTGATAACGCATTTTCAGTTTGAACTAGCAAGCTTTGCTTAACACTAACAAATTTTCTCATCAAAGTAACAATATTTTATCTTAAAACTAACATACTTTTACTGAACACACACAAATTTCTCTTAGAAATAATATTTTTCATCAGTGATAACACATTTTCAGTTCGAACTAGCAAGTTTTGCTTAACACTAACAAATTTTCTCATCAAAGGAACATCATTTTACCTTAAAACTAACATACTTTTACTGAACACACACAAATTTCTCTTAGAAATAATATTTTTCATCAGTGATAACACTTTTTCTGTTCGAACTAGCAAGTTTTCTACCAAAGATACCAAATTTTTTCTTAGAAGTAACAATTTTTTGATTGTGATAACAACCTTTACTTTATGACTTTTCAAATATTATTAATAAAATCACATGTATTTTAAACATGAGCGTTCTTATTTCCGAAAACTAAAACCTAACTTTATTAAAAAATCAAATATTATTAATAAAATCACGTGTATTTTAAATGTGGGCATCAAAGTAACAACATTTTACCTTAAAACTAACATACTTTTACTGAACACACACAATTTTCTCTTAGAAATAATATTTTCAGCAGTGATAACACATTTTCTGTTCGAACTAGCACGTTTTCTACCAAAGATACCAAATTTTTTTTTAGAAATAAAATTTTTTGGGTTTGTGATAACAACTTTTCTGTCAGAAGTAGCAAGTTCTGCTTAACACTAACAAACCTTCTCATCAAAGTAACAATATTTTACCTTAAAACTAACATACTTTTACTGAACAAACACAATTTTCTCTTAGAAATAATATTTTTCATCAGTGATAACACTTTTTCTGTTCGAACTGGCAAGTTTTCTACCAAAGATACCAAATTTTTTCTTAGAAGTAACAATTTTTTGATTGTGATAACAAGTTTTCTGTCAGAAGTAGCAAGTTCTACTTAACACTAACAAACCTTCTCATCAAAGTAACAACATTTTACCTTAAAACCAACATACTTTTACTGAACACACACAAATTTCTCTTAGAAATAATATTTTTCATCAGTGATAACAAGTTTTCTGTTCGAATTAGCAAGTTTTCTACCAAAGATACCAAATTTTTTCTTAGAACTAACAATTTTTGATTGTGATGACAACTTTTCAGTCAGAATTAGCAAGTTTTGCTTAACACTAACTAATTTTCTCATCAAAGTAACAATATTTTATCTTAAAACTAACATACTTTTACTGAACACACACAAATTTCTCTTAGAAATAATATTTTTCATCAGTGATAACACTTTTTCAGTTTGAACTAGCAAGCTTTGCTTAACACTAACAAATTTTCTCATCAAAGTAACAATATTTTATCTTAAAACTAACATACTTTTACTGAACACACACAAATTTCTCTTAGAAATAATATTTTTCATCAGTGATAACACTTTTTCAGTTCGAACTAGCAAGTTTTGCTTAACACTAACAAATTTTCTCATCAAAGGAACATCATTTTACCTTAAAACTAACATACTTTTACTGAACACACACAAATTTCTCTTAGAAATAATACTTTCAGCAGTGATAACACTTTTTCTGTTCGAACTAGCAAGTTTTCTACCAAAGATACCAAATTTTTTCTTAGAAGTAACAATTTTTTGATTGTGATAACAACCTTTACTTTATGGCTTTTCAAATATTATTAATAAAATCACATGTATTTTAAACATGAGCGTTCTTATTTCCGAAAACTAAAACCCAACTTTATTAGAAAGTCAAATATTATTAATAAAATCATGTGTATTTTAAATGTGGGCATCAAAGTAACAACATTTTACCTTAAAACTAACATTATTTTACTGAACACACACAATTTTATCTTAGAAATAATATTTTTCATCAGTGATAACACATTTTCTGTTCGAACTAGCAAGTTTTCTACCAAAGATACCAAATTTTTTTTTAGAAATAAAATTTTTTGGGTTTGTGATAACAACTTTTCTGTCAGAAGTAGCAAGTTCTGCTTAACACTAACAAACCTTCTCATCAAAGTAACAATATTTTACCTTAAAACTAACATACTTTTACTGAACACACACAATTTTCTCTTAGAAATAATATTTTTCATCAGTGATAACACTTTTTCTGTTCGAACTAGCAAGTTTTCTACCAAAGATACCAAATTTTTTCTTAGAAGTAACAATTTTCGATTGTGATAACAACTTTTCTGTCAGAAGTAGCAAGGTCTGCTTAACACTAACAAACCTTCTCATCAAAGTAACATCATTTTACCTTAAAACTAACACACTTTTACTGAACACACACACAAATTTCTCTTAGAAATAATATTTTCATCAGTGATAACACTTATTCTGTTTGAACTTGCAAGTTTTCTACCAAAGATACAAAATTTTTTCTTAGAAGTAAAAATTGTTTGGTTGTGATAACAACTTTTCTGTCACAAGTAGCAAGTTTTGATTAACACTAACAAATTATCTCATCAAAGTAACAATATTTTATCTTAAAACTAACATACTTTTACTGAACAGACACAAATTTCTCTTAGAAATAATATTTTTCATCAGTGATAACACTTTTTCTGTTCGAACTAGCAAGTTTTCTACCAAAGATACCAAATTTTTTCTTAGAAGTAACAATTTTTGATTGTGATAACAACTTTTCTGTCAGAAGTAGCAAGTTTTGCTTAACAATAACAAACCTTCTCATCAAAGTAACAATATTTTACCTTAAAACTAACATACTTTTACTGAAAACACACAATTTTCTCTTAGAAATAATATTTTTCATCAGTGATAACACATTTTCAGTTCGAACTAGCAAGTTTCGCTTAACACTAACAAATTTTCTCATCAAAGTAACAATGTTTTATCTTAAAACTAACATACTTTTACTAAACACACACAAATTTTTCTTAGAAATAATATTTTTCATCAGTGATAACACTTTTTCAGTTCGAACTAGCAAGTTTTGCTTAACACTAACAAATTTTTCTGTCAAAGATACATTTTTTCTTAGATGTAACAATTTTTTCGTTACGATAAAAAGTTTTCTGTTTGAACTAGCAAGTTTTCTACCAAAGAAACCAAATTTTTTCTTAGAAGTAACAATTTTTTGTTTGTGATAACAACTTTTCTGTCACAAGTAGCAAGTTTTGCTTAACACTAACAAATTATCTCATCAAAGTAACAATATTTTATCTTAAAACTAACATACTTTTACTGAACACACACAAATTTCTCTTAGAAATAATATTTTCATCAGTGCTAACACTTTTTCTGTTCGAACTAGCAAGTTTTCCACCGAAGATACCAAAATTTTTTTGAGAAGTAACAATTTTTGATTGTGATAAGAACTTTTCTGGCAGAAGCATCAAGTTTTGCTTAACACTAACAAACCTTATCATCAAAGTAACAATATTTTACCTTAAAACTAACATACTTTTACTGAACAGACACAATTTTCTCTAAGAAATATTATTTTTCATTAGTGATAACACATTTTCACTTCGAACTAGCAAATTTTGCTTAACACTAACAAATTTTTCAGTCAAAGATACTTTTTTTCTTAGAAGTAACAATTTTTTGTTATGATAAAAAGTTTTCTGTTCGAACTAGCAAGTTTTCTGTAAAAGATACCAAATTTTTTCTTAGAAGTAAAATTTTTTGTTTGTGATAACAACTTTTCTGTCAGAAGTAGTAAGTTTTGCTTAACACTAACAAACCTTCTCATGAAAGTAGCATCATTTTACCTTAAAACTAACATACTTTTACTTAACACACACAATTTTCTCTTAGAAATGATATTTTTCTTCAGTGATATCACGCTTTCTGTTCGAACTAGCAAGTTTTCTACCAAAGATACCAAATTTTTTCTTAGAAGTAACAATTTTTGATTGTGATAACAACTTTTCTGTCAGAAGTAGCAAGTTTTACTTAACACACACAATTTTCTCATAGAAATAATATTTTTCATCAGTGATAACAAGTTTTCTGTTCCAACTAGCAAGTTTTCTACCAAAGATACCAAATTTTTTCTTAGAAGTAACAATTTTTTGGATTGTGATACCAACTTTTCTGTCAGAACTAGCAAGTTTTGCTTAACACTAACAAATTTTCTCATCAAAGTAACAACA
The DNA here is from genome assembly GCA_027921565.1 of Artemia sinica. Lineage (NCBI taxonomy): Eukaryota > Metazoa > Arthropoda > Branchiopoda > Anostraca > Artemiidae > Artemia > Artemia sinica. The sequence continues at coordinate 41,854,617 of CM051258.1, forward strand.
TTTTACCTTAAAACTAACATACTTTTACTTAACACACACAATTTTCTCTTAGAAATGATATTTTTCTTCAGTGATATCACGCTTTCTGTTCGAATTAGCAAGTTTTCTGTCAAAGATACCAAATTTTTTCTCAGAAGTAACTTTTTTTTGATTGTGATAACAACTTTTCTGACAGAAGTAGCAAGTTTTGATTAACACTAACAAATCTTCTCTTCAAAGTAACAACATTCTTCCTTTAATACTACCAAACGTTTACTTAACACTAAAAGATTTTCACTTTGAAGCATCAACTTTTCCTTAATACTAACATACTTTTACTTAACACACTCAAATTTCTCTTAGAAATAACACTTTTAATCAGTGATAACACATTTTCTGCTTGAGCTTGCAAGTTTTCTCTCAAAGATACCAAATTTTTTTTTCTTAGAAGTAGCAATTTTCGTTATGATGACAAGTTATATGTTACAAATAACAAATTTTAAGTCATTCATACCAAATTTTTCTTGGAATTAACAATTTTTTTTTCGTTGATGATAACAATTTTACTGTCAGAAGTAGCAAACTATCCCTAACACTAACAAATCTTCGCATCGAAGTAAGAACTTTTCCTTAATTCTAATAAACTTTTACTTAACACTATCAAATTTCTCTTAGAAGTAACGGGTTTTTAACAAGTTTTCTTTCAAAGTTAGGTTTATCTACGTTTAAGTTAGGTTCATCTAACCTCCTATAGGTTAGGTTAGATTAGCTATATATAAATATTAATAAATAAATAGAAACATTTCTCCATGTTTAAGTTAGGTTAGGTCAGGTTAGCTTATCATGAGTGCTCATGATAAGCTAACCTAACCTAACCTAACTTAAACATGGAGTAAGTAACCGGGGGGGCCTTTGGGGGCACCGAGGGGGCCCTTTGGGGGCCCCAGGAGCCTTTTTGGGGCACTGGGGGCCCTTTTGGGGCACAGGAGGGCCTTTGGGGGGCCCGGGGGCCCTTTGGGATTGGGGTAGGGGGCCCTTTGGGGTTGGGGTAGGGGACCTCACAACATTATTCAAATGGAACTTTTGTTTTATAGCGACCACAGAGTTTTACCCCAAATCATCTTCTAAATCATCTTCTAAAATCATCTTCTAAAATGTCTCAAACGGTTTCGCCTAAATCATCTTCTAAAATGTCTCAAACGGCTTCGCCCAAATAATTCCCTAAAATGTCTCAAATGGTTTCGCCCAAGTAATCCCTAAACGTAATTTCTGCGTGTTCCTTTGTTTTGGCATCCCTGCACAGTCACATATAAAATTCCCAATAAACCATTTCCTGCGTTAATCTCTTCATCTCTAGGGTGTTCTTGGTTACACTATTATGGCTTCGATAGAATTCCTGAATTTATCACTAAGCCTAAAGATCACAGAAGCCATATTTAAAAATTGAATATTCATTTATCTCTGTCACTAAAGATCATTTATCCCTCAGACCTAAAGATCAAAGAAGCCATAATGTTTTTTATTTCCCCTTTCGTGAATCAATAATTCCCCTCGATTATGCAAATCAATTTCTCAGAAATCTGTCTCCCTTCGTGGATCAATAATTCCTCTCGATTATGCAAATCAATTTCTCAGAAATTTAGTTCCACTCTTGTCCTAGTCGATTTTGCAATCAATTTCTAAGAAATCTGTCCCCCTTCGTGTATCAATAATCCTTGAATAAATTATAGCTTGTCAGCGTTAGACTCAGTTGTAGATGGCAGCACATGTGTAGCCCCGGGAGATATTAGGGCTTCCCTACTCCCCCCCCCCAAAAAAAAAAAATAACCCTCCTCAAACAAAAATTCTGGTTAAAACCCTTGGGGACTATACATCAATTCCTATCGCCACCCTGCCCTTGTCTATCCCTTAGAACTAATTTTGTATTTATCTGAAGACTCTTTCAGAGCTGGGATATTTTGCGTTAAAATACATCCTTTGAGGTACCTCCCTCCCTTCCTAACTACAAAACCATCAGAGAGTAGAAGTCTAAGTGCCTTTTTAAGCTTTGTAATTTGTCCATTGCTTACAGATAGTATTTTCTATTTAAAAACATACGGACATTTTTTGCGGGGGAGTTTTCCACAGGGGGAGGGGTATTGTCTTGGAGAAATTTCAGTTAGGAGAAAATTTTTGGGAAGAATTTCCTTTTAGCGGGGATCAAATTGTCTGGTGAGATTTTTCTGATGTAAAATGAGGGTAATGTCCACAAGGGGGCTGCAAGGTGACACCTCCCTTCTTATTGCACAAGAATGTTTTTAGTGTTTATTTTAATCCATTATTTGACTGAAGGGATTTGCTTCACGATGCAGTGATGTAGTATTAAGAAGGGGTGTTTGATCTTTGCGTAGGGAGGAGGTAAGAAATCAAAAGGAGTACGTTTAAATGGCCTAATTTTTTAAGACTTATTGAGCCTTCAGATGAAAACTAATTGAGTTTTTGGGACTTGTTGTCTAGTTCTTCTTAGTTCCCACATATACATTCAGTTTAGGCCTTTATTATTTGTGCTGCGTGGGGGAGGAGGTGTAGTAGTGTCCTAGTAGTGATCTAGTCGATTCAGATAAATGTGTGCTGAATTAAAATAAATGTCAGAAACACTTTCATGGAATAAGAAGGGAGGTTTCACCTTGCAGCATCTTTTTGGACATTAACCATATTTTTCTAAGGAAAAATCTTGCCAGAAAACTTCCTCCTTGCTGAAAATATCCCCTGGACAAATTCACCGTGTAATTCTGTCCAAATGTAAAATTGATCATCCAAAGAGGAAAAAAAATAAAGAAAAAGAATTCCGTAGAAGAATTCAGGTAATTCTTCCCAAAATTTTCCTATCCTCTGATAAGGCCCCCCATATAATCCCCCCTGCAGAAAATTCCCCCGCGTAAATTGTCCGTATGTTTTCCAATAGCAGATACTAACTGTAAGCAATAGACAAATTACAAAACTTAGAAAGACACTTAAACTTCTACAATGAGGTTATCTGATTATTTTGTAGTTATGGATGGAGGGAGATACCTCAAAGGTTGCATTTTAATGCCAAAATATCCCTGTTCTTACTGAGCCTTCAGATAAATACAGAGTTAGTTCTAAGGAAGAGACAAGGGGATTGTGGAGGTAAAAATTGATGTATAATCCCGGTGCTGTAGCCAGGACTTCCGTTTCGGGGGGATACAAACAACTTTAGTAAATGTATCAAGAATGTGAAATTAATCTTCAATCCCTCTTGATTTATGGGAATATTTATGGTCTACGCTGTTATTATGAAAGTAAACAGTAACATTAAGCCCCAAATTAGCAGAATTTATTCCGAGGAGGTGGACTGTCCCTTCTTCATCCCCGCCTCCACATCCTTGTCACAGAAAACTCAGAGGGGGCTCATTACATCAGAAATTGAGTTCTAGTCTTTTATTTAAGCCGAAAGTGATTGGAGACCAGCCAGCGACGAGCGGTATATGTTGGGGGATGGGGGTATTTTCCGCGTGGGGAGTATTTTCTACGAGGGGTATTTTCTGGGGGGATTATTTTCCGGGGTGCATTTTCTGGGGGGTATATTCCACGGGGATACTTTCCGGGGGTATTTTCTGCAGGGGTATTTTCCGGGGGGAGGATGTTTTCCTTGGGGGGGGGGGGTATTTTCCACGAGGAATATTTTCTGGGGATATTTTAATGGGAGTAAACACCTAGGCCCCTCATAGCTAGATTTTCACTATCTGCTCCTCTTGAAGATTATAAATGATATCTCAATCACTTACTTTTATAGATTTATTTTGAAATTTGATTCGTCGAGTAAAAATAAAATTCCATCGATAACAGAGGTGACTACCCTTTTCTTGTTACTCATTTTTCTTATAACTTTAACTTGCTTGCGTTTTTACTCAGTTAGGTTGAGCTTGAAAAAGCAAAATTTAATGGGTTGGAAACGAAACTAGTCAGGTAACATTTTTCAATTTTTTAAGTCATTTTAAATATTACGCACACTTTGGGGGAATCTTTTCCCTGGTATAATCGTAATCAGCGAGTTCGATAAGATTAGAAAGTGCTTTCTGATTGCTTGAAACAGATGCATCATGGAGATGTCACATTTTTAGATCCTGGCACCTCAACTAAAACTTGTATTCAGTGGTTTCATTCCGGTTTGGGCAGAGATTGTTCGTAATTTTTAGGCTAATGCTTAGTGGTTTCAAATTTCTATCTTTTCAATGATTCATTACGATTACCATTTGACATTTATCCAGAACGGTATATTTAAAATCACGGCATATAAGCCTTTGAATTATGAAACGAGATTTTTGTATCATGGTTGGCGTAACGCATGTAACTTAATAATCTGATACACAACTTGTTAAAACTTGTTCAAACAACCGATTTAGTTATCACTATAAAATAGAGCATGCAAGGAAAAAACATGACCATTATTTATAAAGTTTTTTTGGGATTCATGTATTGAGTTTGCACCTCGGAACACGAAGTAAAAATCATTCAGCACAACCCTTGGAACTGTGTAAAATATATAATTTAGATTCAATGGGCTATGAACCAGTCTTGAATCCAGGAAGTTTTTTCTCTATTTTCCACGTTTTCATGTTGACCTACAATAAACTTGATCAATATTGAAGAAATATATTACCCTTACAGCAATATCCAACAAATGCCGATGTCTTTATTGGGTACTGTTTTGCTTAATGGTACACAACGGCTATAGACAGTCGAATGAATGCAGTGATGGAGACTTGTAAAGCGGGTAATTGTTATCTAAATTGATCGAAGAGCGTTGTTTCTCATTGAATTTACAATATTTAAACTGTTGTTTTTGGGGGTCTAGGGGGGAGGTACCTAGGTTAGGTTAGGTTACTTATTTAATATATTCTATGCTTTACCCTACACCCCCTAATGTGCAAATATATAGCCCAAATTTGTGTCTAAACAATTTTATATACATCCTATTTTATTTTTGTATTAACATCAACCAAACTTGACTTCTTTAGTGTGTACCATTAAGCAAAACAGTACCCTTTATTGTTTATGTTCTATGTACAAAACTTTTGGCATGCTATCTTTCTTCAGTTTTGCAGTTTAAGGTTTCAGCGTAAAATGACAATTTCTCCATCCTTTGAACTTGAGATTTAGATGGATCCATTGATCGAATTAAATCTATTCGGGTTCAAAAATTAGATCTAACCTTTGAACCTGAGATATAGATGTATCTATTGACCGAATTAAAATTTGAAAATTCGGCTGTGGAAAACCAAAAGGCGGTAAGTGACACTTTGTAAATTATACAGGAGACGCGAAAAACGTTTTAAACAAATAACCCAATTTAAAACTAGGAAAATAAGTTGCTGGGAATCATTTCTGAACATGACCAGACGTAATTTTTCGTGCTGAATCACGTGGTTCTTTCAAAAATCCAATTTTCCATTTACTTTTGGCACCTTTGTCACTTATCTCCTTTTTTCACGTTTTTCGGCAGACCAAAAGGAGGTATGTGCCATTTTGCCGTTTTAATTTAAATGCGAAAAAATTTAACTTTTGACAATGTTTTCAGCTATTAAACTTTTTTACCGAAATTTGTTTTCTTACTCACTGAATAGATCATGTTGAAAACTACCCTTTGATGCCACCCACGCCTGTGAAAGGCAGAAAGCAGGGGTCAAAATTGCGCAGAATCTTCTCCTATGTATCGCATTCTCAGAACCATAACTTCAACTATTTTAATGTAAAAGAATGTATAAAAGAAATGTTCGGTTATTTGGAAACTGACCAGAAAACAGGAACAACATTCGATTTCAATTAACCTTTTAGGAACTCAAAAAAGCAAACATCATTATAGTCCATCTTGTTCTTCACAACCCTCAAAAGTAAGGTCAGATGTTTTGTCTTCCGTTGCTATCTTTTTCCAGAATTCTCTGGATCTCTGGTCTCTCATGTGTGGTACCAACTTTTTCATGATCTCACCTTTTTTCGAGGCCTTTATTCCCCTCGGTTGTTTCAGAGACTTTGGCAATCCTTTACCAAGTTCTTTCTTCGCTGCAACTGTAAGGAAATCGTAAGAGACAAGCTCCTGCTCAAAATCCTCACGATAAAACATAGAGGATTCACCTTTTTTGAACACAACTTCAACTACTTTCTGTAGCAGCACCGGTTGGTTATATTTCTTCTTTTTGGAGGACTTTTCGTTTTTCCACTCGCAAAAGTGACTGAGGCAAAGCTCCCTGACGCGAGTATTTTCCCTGGAATCTTCCATCAGCTTCTTCAAAGCGCCAAAGTCCTCGACATTTTTGTTCTTCCTAATTTTCGCCTCGATAAGTCCATGGAGTCCATCGGCAGACATATGAGTATGACTTTTTGTCAAATACTTGATGGTGATCTTGTCGGGTGCCCAGGGTTCGTTCGAAATCCTCACTAGCATAGAAAACAGAATGTAATTTTTGTTTTGTCCACTACAGTTGTCGGCATAAAATATGAATTCATCTGTGTCCCTATGCTCGTCAATAAGTGCATGATAAGCTGAAGCAACTGCGTCTGCACTTCTTCCGTAAGTTGCCTCGTGCCAGACAACACAATAGGCTGGAAGAGGAGCCGACCCTGTGGTTCAGCTTTTTGCAGGCACAAACGTTTCGTTGAAACATACCAGGCGGCTCATGAAAAAAGACTCCTTAACAGCAGGCATTATTGGGAGTATTAGAACTTTTTGCATATCGACAGTGAAAACCAAAGTTTTTGGTGAAAAGCTATCCTTCACGTCTCTCTGTAGCTGGATTCGTGCCTTTTCAGCCATTTGCCGATGAAACTGATACTCCTGTTTTTCTAAATCTGTTGCGGAGCCTTCGCTATCCTTCAACTTAAAAACATCGTAATACTCACAAACGTCTGACTTTGGCATTTTGTTGGAGATCTTCATCGCTCTCAACATCTCTCCGTAACTGCGCAACGAACAATTCTCTTCTGGGAATCGCTCCCTAAAATCTTCCCACATATCTTTAACTAAAATTTCTCTTGATATATACCTAGTATATGGTGCGTTGTATCGGCGGTAGTGAGCGACACAAGGCTTATAGGACTCGATGTGCATCCTTAAAGACTCTTTATCCACTTCTTTGCGCTGGTTCCCACCCTTTCTTTCTTTTGGAAAGTATGACACACCGTCTCGAAGGATTCCTCCAACAACAACTTCAAGAACCTTGGTGTGCTTAAAGCCAAAGGTGGCTAAAAATGTTTTTTGACACACAGGGATCATATCTTGTCCATCATTGGTAGGTAACCTGTACAGAAGTGTTACTTTTCGTTTTTTCATCCCTTCAGGGTTTTTCTTTCTCCGGTTTGGTTGCATTGTCGTAATAAACGATCTCATATAGGCTGTGCGCTCGGCGTAGCCAAGAGCTGTGTAACTTTCGTATACTAAACGCCGCTGCTCGAGAGTTAGTGACTTGCAAGATCTTTTGCATTTGTGGATATCACAACCTGCCTCAATTAAGGGGCCTTTTTCTTTATTTTTCTCAATTCTTTTCTTTTTCTTCTCCGACACCCTTTTCTTCCTAAGCGATTTTTCTGTCGCCACAGCAGCTGAATCAGTCTCTGCATCAGGAAGTACAGACTGACTAGTCAGGGTTGGTTTTTGAACCGTTGATCCAGACCTCGCTTGATCTGAATCCTCAAGTATAGGTTGATGAGGCATTGAAAGCTGGCCAGGCATGGTTGGTTCACCACACAGTGCATGCTGGTCACTTGCAGAGATTGCTATGCAAGAAACTGCAGTTACAGATGAAGAACGGTTTTCTCCAATGGTTGGGCTCGAAGGCCTTTGGACAGATTTCTTTGGTTTGTATCTTTTGATTTTTTTTCCACAGTAATATCACATTTTGAGCTTGAATCGTCTTTGGACTCAGACGGTTCGTATTCGCTGCCACTTTCACATCCAAAAAACTCTTCAAGGTCCTGTTGTTCTACCAGCTTCTGACTCTCCAAGGATATATAGCTACGGTTCAGTACAAAAGCTCCTTTTAAAACTGCTCCAGAACTGTCTTGGTTACATTTCAGTGCCTCAGAAAGTAAACTCAAATCAAGCAAATCAACTTGGGGAAAATCTGACGAGTGTTCCAGTTCCATTTCAACACATTTGTCAAATGAGGTTTCAGGCCGAGGGGATATCTGTTCATTTTGGATATCTTTCCTCTGTTCATTTTGCATAGTCTAGTTTTCTTCTTTTCTTCAGACAGTAATGGAAGTGACGAGAAAATCCCGGCGTGGACGACCAAAAGGCGATAAGTGACAACTTGAAAACTTATTTTACTGGTATCTACGGCAGCCCAAAAGTAGATAAGTGCAGGACTTGCCCGTCGGTGAACTTAACTCCTTTTGGCCTGCAAGACAGCCCGAGAAATGCACATAACGCCTTTTTAACGGATCACAAAGCTTTGAATATCTCGGGAACGAAAGAAGATACGCACATTATGAATAGACCAATCGATCGAGCGTGTTCTGTTTAGTGGGGATAGGTATAAAACTCATTTTTCGAGAACATGTCACTTACCGCCTTTTGGTTTGCCACAGCCGAATTAGTTTACATGTTTCTATATTAAAACATACATGGAAAAAACTGCTGAAATATGCAAAACAGGGAATGTTTTCTTTTTTTTAAGCGGCATCAGACCACTCTCTCAGAAAAAGTTCAAGTAATCTATTATTTTTGTTCTGGTAATGAGCAGATATGAAACTTACGAATCTAATGATGTAAGTATCTTTTCCTTTCGATGCAAGTTACAGTTGTAGGTTTGTCATAAAATCGGTGCCACGGGAAAAATAAGCCTCAACATATGTTGTAGATGAGATAAGTGCAATATACGAGTTTTTCAGATGTTCCGTACATTCTGTAAGTTCTGTTGCGCTTGTTTCATTTCATTTCGAATAAATACTATTTTTTTAGCATGATCTTGTCGAAAATATAAAAGTTCTTCTGTCACTACTGCTTATGGCTAGTCTTGTTGTAATTAATTGAAAATTCCTGTGTAAAAACTTAGTTTGCTGACATTATAAAGAAAATTTTATTATAAAGAATATTTTTAAAGAAGAGCTTTCTAGCTGCATCATATGATAAGATTCTCACAGGAAAGGTGCTTACAATTGGATGATTTTGTAGATGATTTTTCTGAACTGTATAATCATAGGCAGCGCGCTAGCGCTGCCTAAGTAAAGAACGATGTGGGCACAATGTGTCGTTTTTTTTCTCCATACCCGGGCACTTCGTATCGAAGTCGTCGCAGAAACTTCAAAAAGGGCTCATTCGATTGGAAATTGGAGTGGCTAGTACCCTTTTAAATATTCGAAAGTGACTGGAGGGCAACGGGCCCCTCCCCACGCCCATCATTCCCCCAAACATATCCAATCAAAATTTTGAGATAGCCAATTTTGTTCAAACGTAGTTGATTTATAGATAGAAAATATGTTTTTGAGAAGGACACTCCCCCACAACCCTCAGGGCAAGGGTTTTAAGTTATACCCTGGGGGCATATAAGGTTTTTATAGAAGGCGTTGTCGTAGAAACTTCAAAACAGGCTCATTCTATTGGAAATTCAAAGGGCTAGTGCCCTTTTTAATAGTCGAAAGTGATTAGAGAGCAACTAGCCCCCCCCCCACGCCCATCATTCCCCTAAAGACATCCAATCAAAATTTTGATATAGCCATTTTGTTCAGCGTATTTGTTTGCCAGATAGAAAATATGTTTTTGAGGAGAACACTCACCCACAACCCTCAGGGCAAGGGTTTTAAGTTATGCCCTGGGGGCATGTAAGGTTTTTATAGAAGGCGTTGTCGTAGAAACTTCAAAACAGGCTCATTCAATTGGAAATTCAAAGGGCTAGTACCCTTTTTGATAGTTGAAAGCGATTGGAGGGCAACTAGCCCCCCCCCCCCCCCCACGCCCATCATTCCCCCAAACACACCCAATCAAAAATTTTGAGATAGCCATTTTGTTCAGCGTAGTTGCTTTCAAGATGGAAAATATGTTTTTGATGAGGACACTCCCCCACAACCCTCGGGGTAAGGGTTTTAAGTTATGCCCTGGGGGCATATAAGGTTTTTATAGAAGGCATTGTCGTAGAAACTTCAAAACAGGCTCATTCGATTGGAAATTCAAAGGGCTAGTGCCCTTTTTAATAGTCGAAAGTGATTGGAGAGCAACTAGCCCCCCCCACGCCTATCATTCCCCTAAAGACATCCAATCAAAATTTTGATATAGCCATTTTGTTCGGCGTAGTTGTTTACCAGATAGAAAATATATTTTTGAGGAGGACTTTCCCCTACATCCCTCGGGGCAGGGTTTTAAGTTATGCCCTGGGGGCATATAAGGTTTTTATAGAAGGCATTGTCGTAGAAACTTCAAAACAGGCTCATTCGATTGGAAATTCAAAGGGCTAGTGCCCTTTTTAATAGTCGAAAGTGAATGGAGAGCAACTAGCCCCCCCCCCACCACGCCCATCATTCCCCCAAAGACATCCAATCAAAATTTTCATACAGCCATTTTGTTCAGCGTAGTTGTTTTCCAGATAGAAAATATGTTTTTGAGGAGGACACTCCCCCACAACCCTCTGGGCAAGCGTTTTAAGTTATGCCCTGGGGGCATATAAGGTTTTTATAGAAGGTGTTGTCGTAGAAACTTCAAAACAGGCTCATTCGATTGGAAATTCAAACGGCTAGTGCCCTTTTTAATAGTCGAAAGTGATTGGAGAACAACTAGCCCCCCCCCACGCCCATTATTCCCCCAAACACATCCACTCAAAATTTTCATACAGCCATTTTGTTCAGCGTAGTTGTTTTCCAGATAGAAAATATGTTTTTGAGGAGGACACTCCCCCACAACCCTCTGGGCAAGGGTTTTAAGTTATGCCCTGGGGGCATATAAGGTTTTTATAGAAGGTGTTGCCGTAGAAACTTCAAAACAGGCTCATTCGATTGGAAATTCAAAGGACTAGTACCCTTTTCAATAGTCAAAAGTGATTGGAGGGCAACTAGCCCCTCCCCAAGCCCATCATTCCCCCAAACACATCCAATCAAAATTTTGAGATAGCTATTTTGTTCAACGTACTTGATTTCCTGATAGAAAATATGTTTTTGAGGAGGACATTCCCCCACATAACTTAAAACTCTTGCCCAGAGGGTATATAAGGTTTTTAAAGAAGGCGTTGTCGTAGAAACTTCAAAATAGGCTCATTCAACTGGAAACTTAAAGGGCTTGTACCCTTTTTAATAGTCGAAAGTGATTGGAGGGCAACTAGCCCCCCCCCCTCACGCCCATCATTCCCCCAAACACATCCAATCAAAATTTTGATATAGCCATTTTGTTCAGCGTACTTGATTTCCAGATAGAAAATATGTTTTTGAGGAGAACACTCCCCCACAAACATCAGGGCAAGGGTTGTAAGTTATGCCCTTTGGGCATATAAGGTTTTTATAGAAGGTGTTGTCGTAGAAACTTCAAAACAGGCTCATTCGATTGGAAATTCAAAGGGCTAGAGCTCTTTTTAATAGTCGAAAGTGATTTGAGGGTAACAAGCCCCCCCCACGCCCATCATTCCCCAAGCACATCCAATCAAAATTTTGAGATAGCCATTTTGTTCAGCATAGCAGATTTCAAGAGAGAAAATATGTTTTTGAGGAGGAAACTCCCCCACAACCCTTAGGGCAAGGGTTTTAAGTTATGCCCTGGGGGCATATATGGTTTTATAGAAGGCGTTGTCGTAAAAACTTCAAAAAAGGCTCATTCGATTGGAAATTCAAAGGGCTAGTGCCCTTTTTAATAGTCGGACGTGATTGTAGGGCAACTAGCCCCCCCCCACGCCAATCATTCCCCCATTCACGTCCAATCAAAATTTTGAGATAGCCATTTTGTTCAGCATAGCTAATTTCCAGACAGAAAATATGTTTTTGAGGAGATTACTCCCCCACAACCCTCAGGGCAAGGGTTTTAAGTTATGTCCAGGGGGCATATAAGGTTCTTATAGAAGTCGTCGTCGTAGAAACTTCAAAAAAAGCTAATTCGATTTCAAATTCAAAGGGCTAGCGCCCTTTTTAATAGTCGAAAGTGATTGGAGAGCAAATAGACTCCCACGCCCATCATTCCCCCAAACACATCCAATAAAAATTTGGAGATAGCCACTTTGTTCAACGTAGTTGATTTCCACATAGAAAATATGTTTTTGAGGAGGATAGTCCCCCACAGCCCTCAGGGCAAGAGTTTTAAGTTATGCTCTGGGGGCATATAAGGTTTTTATAGAAGGCGTTGTCGCAGAGACTTCAAAAAAAGCTAATTCGATTGGAAATCCAAAGGGCTAGTGTCCTTTTTAAAAGTCAAAAGTGATTGGAGGGCAAATAGCCCTCCCAACCTCCCACGCCCATTATTCCCCCAAACACATCCAATAAAAATTTTGAAATAGCCATTTTGTTCAGTGTAGTTGATTTCCAGATAGAAAATATGTTTTCGAGGAGAAAACTCCCCCACAACCCTCAGGGCAAGGGTTATAAGTTATGCCCTGGGGGCATATAAGGTTTTTATTGAAATCTGTGTCGTAGAAACTGGAAAAAGGGCTCATTCGATTTGAAATGCAAAGGGCTAGTACCTTTTTTAATAGTCGAAAGTGATTAGTGATATTTTTTGTTGTTTTTGTTGTTTAGACCGGGGCACTTCGTATCTAAGGAGTTGTCGTGGGAACTTCGAAAGGGGCTCATTCGATTGAGAATAGAAAGGGCTGATGCCCTTTTTAATAGTCGAAAGTGATTGGAGGGCAACTAATCCCCCATCCACTCCTACCCTCCCACGCCCACCCTCCCATTTTCGCATTATGTTTAAAAACTAAATTTTGCCTTAAGATTACATAAAATTTACTGTGATAATGCTAATTCCCAATAAAGCATCTCAGCAGTACCCCAAGAGCGACTGAGGTTATTATGTTTAAACTTTCGGGGCTACTTCTGCTCTTAAAATTTAAACAAATCAAAATAGCGTAAGTGTATCCAAGCTATCAAAGAAAGTGAACAGATTTTTTTGCGAATGGTATCAAGTTTTCCATTTCAGTTAAACTAGAGAAGGTATGCAACTAAATTAAACAGCACTTTTTGTATCCAGATTTATAAAAGGGTGTATGTTATTAAAAATTGCTGAAAGTTTTTCTCCAGCATACAAATAGCAGGCCAAACTATAAAGTCTTAAAAAATGAAAAGATTTAAAGTATTATTTTCTTTTTCCCTGAAAAGACTATGTCAATACAAAACGAACAGAAATTAATTAAAAAACTTTTTCCACAAAATAAGTTTTTCCAAAAAAAAGTAAAGAATTCCATTAAACAAAAAATGAGCAAAAATAAAATCAAATAATCTACCAAGCGTGCAACTACCACAAATCAGCATCGATAAATAAATGAAACCCAAAACGAACAGAAATTACAATAAATAACCGAATCAAACTCAAAACGAGCAGAAATTAACATAAGTTGGGCGCGAAACCCCTATGCCTTCCCAAGGCCAGAACAAAATTTGTACTTTACTGAAAAAATACAAATGAATGTGCATTGTCAGTTTAATATACATATACTTATATTTAGCACTCAAAATGTTAATATTATTTGATTTATTAAAGTTATAAAAGTAGAAACATTTATATTTTTTCAGTAAAGTGCAAATTTTGTTCTGGCCTTGGGAAGGCACAGGGGTTTTGCGCCCAACTTATGTTAATTTCTGCTTGTTTTGAGTTTGACTCGGTTATTTATTCTAATTTCTGTTCGTTTTGGGTTTCATTTATTTATCGATGCTGATTTGTGGTAGTTTCACGCTTGGTAGATTATTTGATTTTATTTTTGCTCATTTTTTGTTTAATGGAGTTCTTTACATTTCTTTGAAAAACTTATTTTGTGGGAAAAGGTTCTTTAATTAATCACTTTTAATAGTTAATGGTAATTCGCTTAAAAGTCAGAAAGCTAAGAAGTCCCGTAGAATCAATACCAAGATAAAATATAATCATTTTTTAATTACACTTTCTTTATAACCGTAGTAAAAACAATTGTTTCTTAACGAATTGGGGATAAGTTTTTTTTTCTCTTTATTTCCCAACACAGGGGAGAAAGAATCAGGTTACAACTCTCTTTGGAATAATTTGTCTTTTGTTACCGGAGATGTTCTGTTTCAACAATCGTTTCTTCATTAGTTAAAGTGAGAAAAGGGAACTGTAGAAGAATTATTGCCACCTATTTTATTGGTTTATTTCATTTTACGTGACATTAAGACAGTCAAACCCAAGACGCAAACAGTCAACTAAATATTGGTCAACCAATATTTATAGACCGGGCGCCAGCTTCTAAAAATGTGTCAAGCCGAAATTCAGTAAGCAATAGACGATTTAAGGTCAATACCCACTATATCGAACTAGCTGATCACCAATATGGTAGGGATATTCGCGGCAAAGGTCGGCTTCGTGTCGAATTCGTCACTTTCATCATTACTCTTGGATTTTCGTAAATAAAATTTTTTTGCACAACAGATTTGCCGGATTTTAGACTAAACTTCATTTTTATAAACCGCTTTGTCTTTCTGCCTCTAGTTCTACGTTAGTTGTACAAGAATTCATAACTCCATAAGAGAGAATCTGTACTTCAGAGTAAATCCTATGGTTCAAAGTGGTTTGATGCCGCAGATTTCCAGCCAAGTGCTTTCAGTAGAACGCAAGGTCAGATTTCAGTTTTTAAAGACATCTCTGTATTGGGGTAACTCATACGACGGTTTGCGTTTGCTGTATCCTGTTTTACCATTTCACCGTCATATACAAACTTTTCACTGCAGTCCAGTTCAGTCCTCGCAAGAATGACAGGCAAATTTTTTCTGCGGGCGCCAGTCACAAAGGAAGCAAGAGCTAGAATATTGCTTGAACAATCGACAATCAAGAGGTGACAAACTCAAAACCGCTATAGACCGGTGTTGGCACCAAATCCGTAAGAAAACACCAAACCAAACGTAAAACAGTTATTAGCAACTTGTTTAATAAGCTACAAAACGCTATATTATAACAAGCTATAAACACAAAACAAAAATAAAACACTATAAGCCCAGCAGCAAGACCCACCACACGCACATAGAAGGTCACACTTCCTTAGAGACTGACAGAGGCATTTGCTGCCACACTGTTTGCAGGAACAGAAAATATCCGGCAAGTCACTAGGCTTGTTCGGTGCACGTGATATTGCAGGCATCACAGATCTGTCCTCAAACATCCAGCCATATTCAAATAGATTTAGCACCGTTGGTACCTCCTTGCTCGCTTGCAGAAAAACAGACAACTGGAAGAAGGTACGACGAGCGTGAAAGTCAAACGATGCCGATGATGCGTCCTTAGGTGGTAGGCATCTTAGTTCTTTCTTTCTAGAACATAAATAAACTCTTAAGCTATCCGAGCTGTCGAACCCTAAAGGGTCCTTTCCATATGCAGCTATAACAAGCTTTTTGCAAATGAGGACATATTCTGGAGTATACTGCAAGCTTTTGTGAACCTGTAGTGTTGCAATAGAAGCATCTTCAAGCAAACTGAATCTCTGTGCAGACGTGAGAAAAGTTCTTTTCCTTTTTGAAAAGAAATAGCTCACAGTGTAACACCCAGACAGACAGTGAAGAAGAGCTATAGAATTCACAATTTCACTCGGTAAATGCTGATGAAGTAAATGAACTGGAACGCTATAATCTTCTAACTGTACAAACAATTCAGCCTCAATTTCTTCCCATGCCACTGGAGATGTAATGTCCACGAACAACTGCAGCAAAGTCACGACTATGTCTGTGTCATTGGCCTTGACACAAACACTTGTAAACCCATTATGGAGTGCCCAAGCTAAATGCAACACAATTCGCGTATCGGCTTCCTCTTGGGTACCACTGGGACAGCAGACCTCGGGCAGTTTTCCAGGACTTAGTTTCACAGTCTTTTTTCTGTCAGAAAACCCACCGCTTAGAATGACCGAAACACCAGAAGGAAAAAGATCAGATAATGTTTCCCACACACAATCCAGATTTTCAAGCAAGTTTGCTTTGCTTTTTCTATTCAAAAATACTGCTTGCCAGTCTTTCACCACACTTGTTTTTGTGAACTCAAAGTGTCTGTCTTTTGTCCCACCACGCAAGTCGTGGCAACCACTTGCGTCTTTGAGGATGACAAGATTTCCTCTAGGATCACAAACGCCGTAAGAACCATCGTAACTATCAGCCACCAATATAACAGTCACAGAGTCTTTCCCACTGACAAGCTGTTTGAAAGCTCTTATTCCATACTGCTGGATACTCTGTGGGGATTCACATCACCTTGCGAAGGATGAGTCCTAAGATACGGCAGGGTGTCAACTACTTCACATTCAAAACTTGTCTGCTTCGGTTCAAGCCAAGATTGTAGCCCTGCGAGTGTTTGCAAATGCTGGAGCAGAGTCGATTTCGTCCCACTTCTAAGCACAATCTTTCCAGATGACTCTGACCGTTCAAAAATCAAGGGTGCATACGGCAAAAGCTCGTGAGACAGCATTTTTCAAAGCTCTATCTCAGAAACAGTGTCAATCCTCAGCAGCATTCGCTCCACTGTCACCGTTTCTGTCAAAATCGTTTGCTTAGCCCTTCCTGCACTCTTTTTCTTTTTAGTGTTCTGATCAGTCACCAGAACTTTTACCTTTGAAAAGGCTGCAGTGTCTCATCTCAGGTATTTTACCACGGCTGTCTCACCAATTGGATGAGTGTTTAGTAGACTTTCTGCTACATTCTCGCCTGTGACTTCTTCTGTTATATTGCTCACAAGTTGCTGTGTGATTGGATTCAGATGGTCCTTTATCACATCTTTTGCTTTATTCACAAGCTCCTGATGCCGCGAAACAAAAGCTGGAGACGACTCTCCGTGCGAATTCTCTTCGTCAGGAATCATGCTTAGCATCTCGCACAATCTCCCGGAAACTCTAGCCCTAAACGGCAGAGACAAGGTCCATTTAACGACAGATAAGGGACTCCGCGTAAAAGCGGACAGTCCACCAGCAGATTTTGCATCCAAATTGATCGTGGACTCCAGTGTATGATCTAGCGACAAACAGTTAAACTGCCCATTACGTCTTTTGACGTTAAACAATCCATTTTCAAACTCTGCCTTGAGATCTTCCGGAATGCTCAGCATTTCAGACAAGTACTGCAACATGCATGCAGCGTATTTGCAGCGTACAACAGTTAAACTGCCCATTTCGTCTTTTGACGTTAAACAATCCATTTTCAAACTCTGCCTTGAGATCTTCCGTCAGGCTCAGCATTTCAGACAAGTACTGCAACATGCATGCAGCGTACTTAAAGTGACCAGCTGCTGCAGTAAAAGGTACCATCAGAGCAACAACTCTGAGATGGTACTTCCAGTTACAGCTCCTGTCACCAAACAAAAACAGCAGGAAAATGAACACCAAGTATCTATACAGATTTCAAAGCTGGTGCCTCTTATTACTGGCTCTCTGCATCTCAAACTTCTCTATCCAAGGAGACAGCTGTTGCACTGCCTCTTTTGCCAACTCCAGCACCAGCATCGGGTCAGTAGAATACCCTGAAGCAATGGCTTCAAGCTTCACTGGTAGAGACTCAAACACACACAAACACTCAGGGTCCTCGAGCGATTCGCAAAAGTCTTGAAACGCCTCCCAGTGCAGAGCAGACATAGCCTCAAGGACAGTCAGAAGTGCTGCAACTGCCTTTTTGTAAGACTTTCGAGACAAAATTTTTTTGGTTGTACCTTCTAGAAGGATGGAAGACTGGAAGATCAGCTCTTCCAAACCACTGCCCTTCATCAAGTAGCCGATCACGGTAAGAAAGTTCATGGCAAAGTGGAGGCCACCCATACGAAGCACAACGTCACAGTAATCACTAGGGGAACTGCAACGAAGTGGATGCACTATTTCGTAAATGGCTTGGTCACATGTGATCACTGTATGTGGCAGCTTTAGTTGCCTCGCCATTTTCTGAAAGTTTTTTCACAGATTCTTGGACCACCGCTGGGTTAGAAGGGGAGCTTGGTAATGCCGGTAAATATACAACTGTACTCACAGGCAGATCACTCCCACTGAAGTAAGCAGTATAAAAAGCCTTAAGACCAGGGACAAGCTCAAAGCCATCTGTATTCAGACTTATCAATTTTGACGGTACAGATCGCGCAAGAAGCCAAATACTATAGAGTTGCTGGACAGGAATGTTCGTGTCTTTCACTATTTGTTCAACCGAAAGGCTGGCCAGTCCTGGTAAAACCTTCCTTTTCACGTAAGTTCTTTCAAAGAAAGTGTTAGGCATAACATTAGTGCACTGCAATCCTCTGTCCCTTGTTTGAAGTAGTTTCACAAACACTATACGATTGTCAACTTCAACGTCTGGCTGATTTGGTTGGATGACAATACTAGTCGTAATATGAAAAGTCAATCCATCTACTGTGTCCTCCTGAAAGAGACAAATTTTGATCAGACCCTGCACTCATTTTGTAATAATCTCTCTTCGTTGTAAAAAATGCTCTCGATTCTCTTTGCTTCGCCTCAGCTAAACAAATCTCTACAGTATATGATCTAAAAATTGATGATTTTTATGTAAACTGAAGAAAAAAAGCCGACCTGTTGCCACTTTTCAGCAGCCTGCATTGACTTCACTCTTCCCTTTTTAAAGCAATCACTCAAAGACAAGTGTGGCCAGCTTGGCACGAGTTCGAGAGAAAACAGTTGAAGGGCATCAGGATCAAAGAGATTCTGGTTTACATAGAGAACCGATAACATTTCAAGAATATCTTGGGATGTAAGCAGTTGTGTTAGGTATTAGCTTTTATGTCTGGTTATGCTTGAAAAAAGGTAACAGATTTCTCAAAAATTATTTATCCTTACTACTCTTACCCAAAGAGGCCAAAATCAAGCTAGAAATTATCCAAAATCTGCTTTTTTCAACTTTTTAAATTATCGCCGGAAACCATTTGCCATCCAGCCAAAGATGGCGGCACCTGTGCCGTGACAGCCCGGTCAATGGAACGGTATAGGCGACATTTTCCCTATGTAAAGTAGAATCTCTTTGATCAGGATACGAACCCAAAGTCTTTCAGGCAGAACCCCAAATGTGAAACGCATGAAGGAATATGTCTGAGTATTCATCAACAATAAGATGTAAAGAAGGGAATAACTGAAAGTATGAGGTGGTTTTTTTCAGGTTTGCTTTAAGGGTGTTCTGAAAACACGGTTTCAGATAATTATGATATGCTAACTGTTAGATTAAAAGAGAAATAGCTGCGAGGTATTTTTTTTTATTCTTTTTTTTTACAGTTAAAGTAAATTCATACCTTAAAGTCCAAGTTGTCCAACGCAAAATATGTAAATTTCTCAGCCACCAATCCATCAGGGAGTTATAACCTCTTGAGTTGCTGATCTTCTGGTCTGTTTCTTTCACCTTCTCTGTTAGGATCCTCTGCATTGTGTCATAGCTCACAGCATGTCCAAGTCTCTTCAGAACTGTCAAAATTTCCTTACTTCTTGTTGTGTTGTGTACGTGGACAGCCAGGGCAAGGTGTTTTGGTGTAATGAGTTTTTCAGTGGCAAACAAAACATCCCGAGCTAAGTTCAGTGATTTCTCGTGAAATTTGTCAGCAACTTTGTACTTTTCAGTCAGACTTTCTGGGGGTTCCTGAAAATCAGTCAGAAGTAAAGCAAGAAAATTGTACAAAAAAGCTGGTGTCATCGAATTAACGTGCTCATATGATATCTCAATCGGTCTTGAACTCAGGTTTCTTGTCGTTTCTGCTATTTGCAACTTCATTTTCTTCATTAAATAAAAGCAGCCTCTTAATTCACCCATCTCTTACATGCTTTCTCTGGTTGAGCGGTTGCTATCTAGACTACCACGGATGCTTTCAAAAGAGGTTGAGTCAATGGGAAGGCTTTCAGATATGCAATCATTTTCAGCTGAATGTGTGTCAAAACAGTCAGATTACAATTGGGTTCAGCTACGCAAACATCATCTAAGCCTTCTGAGGTGGTGAAGCTAGGTTCTATCTCATCACCATTTTCTTCGGCAGTTATTAAGTATTCTTTTACTTGATGGGCAATGCTACCTGCTGAAATATAGTTTTTCAAATAGACAAATGTTATCCCACGATGTTCACCACCAGGCCTGCCATCAACCTTAACTGCATTTCCATTGTGACGCCTAATATTTCTACTAAGCCACTGTTTCCAGCTGCTTTTCCACTTTAGTCCATGAGAAGCAACAATGTCCTGAAGTTTCACACAAAGCTCAATGAGAGTGTATATCTTTCCCTGTTTCATAAATGGTTCTACTCGGCCAAGAAAATCAGCCAGCAGCAGCTCTTTCAAAGTAGGAATTTGTCCATCTTCTGTTTTTGTGGCCAAGAATTTGGAATAGCACTTGAGATGATATTTTGCCTCTGCAGCAAGTAAGTCTCTGCAGTTCAGTCTTAAAAAAAGGCCTGGTTTCTGAGCCCAGCTTTTGTGCATGGAATTTTACTTTCTCGGTCCTGCTTGCATTCGAGAACCTGATCAGTTTTTTCTTTGAGTCTTTACTACTGCCAAGTTTGCAACAGAATACACAGCAAGTTTTGTAGTTAAAGTCACTAACTGTTGCAACCTGCCTTGTCAACTTGCCATTTTGTTGTACAAGATTACATTTGCTTATTTCATTGTTATTTTTTTTGGCTTTGTTTTTCAGATTTCTCTGGCAGGACGGGTGCAACAAAATGCCTTGGACTGGACAGATTCTTTTAGCCTGGCAACCGATGCAACATTTACTAGTTCTTGGTCCTTGTCCAACTGACACAGAACAAACTTCTTAAAATTGATTTCTTTCTTTGGCTTCTTTCTTGGACTGTGGGCAAAGTTCAGCTTCCCTTTGGCTTTAACCATGGTCTGGAAAAGAAATAGAAATCAGTCGTAGTTTTAAATGAAAAAATTAATGGACAACTGTAACCAGCCTGAAGTAATAGCCCATCGCCCATCGCCCTGACCATCGCCCTATGTTCAGTGTTGCCAAATTTTGAAGAAAACATCCCTCGCCGATCGCCAAATTTTTCAAATTGATTACAGTGTTGCCAAATTTTGTCTCCCTTTAACCTAAAGAACTACTAAAAATACTTTAACACAATTACTTCAGAGCAGGGGAGATTCTAAGGGGTCAAATACTATTTTTAGGGATTAAACCATATCTGCTTGACTAGTAGCTCATTTTAAAGTCCTTTTTTCTCTTATTCATATTATATACGTTTAACTGCGTTTCAAAGTCTTGAATTCAGTTTAGTTCCCAAATAAAGTTTTTCTAAGAAAATCAAAATCCTTGTCTCACAAAAAAGCCTGCGATGGCCTTGCTTTGGCTTATTATGTCCTATACAGGGTTTTTATGAAGTGAAAAACAATAGCCCTTAGATTTACCATAACATTCAATATTTTCTTCATTGCTACAACTCTTTGTGACGTTTTTATTTAACCAGGGCAATTTGCTTATCGTCCTAGTCTTAAAATTCCAGCCATAAGGTCAAAGAATTAGAAAAAGGATCCTATTCTTCTCATAACGTGGAGTGCTATCATCAGACAGATGAGAAGTTTCAAATGAGCTGTCACTCGCCATAAATCGGAGCATAATCACAATTGGCTTACGGCGGAGGAGATTCTAAGGGGTCAGACACTACTTTTTAGGACTAAACCGTATCTGCTTGACTAGTAGCTCATTTTAAAGCCCTTTTTCTCTGATTCATAATATATACGTCTTACCGCCTTTAAAAGTCTTGAATTCAATTTAGTTCCCAAATAAAGTTTTTCTAAGAAATTCAAAATTCATGTCTTACAAAAAAGCGGGCGATGGCCTTGCTTTGGCTTCTTATGCCCTATACAGTGTTTTTATGAAGTGAAAAACAATAGCCCTAAGATTTATCATGGAATTAAACATTTTCTTCATTGCTACAGCTCTTTGTGACTTTCTTATTTAACCAGGGCGATTTTCTTATCGCCCTAGTCTTAAAATTCCATCTATAAGGTCAAAGAATGAGAAAAAGGTTCCTATTCTTGTCAAAACGTGGAGTGCTATCATCAGACAGATGAGACATTTAAAATGAGCTGTCACTCGCCACAAACCAGAGCACAATCACAATTCGCTCACAGCAGAGGAGATTCTAAGGGGTCAGACACTACTTTTTGGGACTAAACCTTATCTGCTTGACTAGTAGCTCATTTTAAATCCCTTTTTTCTCTGATTCATAATATATACGTCTTACCACGTTTAAAAGTCTTGAATTAAATTTAGTTCCCAAATAAAGTTTTTCTAACAAATTCAAAATCCTTGTCTTACAAAAAAGTGGCGATGGGCTTGCTTTGGCTTATCATGTCCTATACAGTGTTTTTATGAAGTGAAATACAACAGCGCTTAGATTTATCATGGAATTCAATATTTTCTTCATTGTTACAACTCTTTGTGACTTTCTTTTTTAACCAGGGTGATTTTCTTATCGCCCTAGTCGTAAAATTCCATCTACAAGGTCAGAGAATAAGAAAAAGGTTCCTATTCATGTAAAAACGTGGAGTGCTATCGTCAGACAGATGAGACATTTCAAATAAGCTGTCACTCGCCACAACTCGGAGCACAACCTCAATTAGCTCATAATTATTGGACTTCTCAACAATGCTCAAATAAATGGCTGTCAAAATATGGCGTTTGCGCCCTGCTTTGACTTGGTATGCTCTATATAGCGTTTTAATTTAGTGAAGAATTATAGAAAAGTCTTAAATTTTTTTTTTAAGGGAAAGTTTGGAACAAAATTAAACCTTAAAATTGTTAGAATGGGGTGTACCCCCTCCCTAACTCTCGCTCTTTACGCTAAAGTCTTCAAGATTTATAAAATTAGTTCTCATTCGAAATCAACGACCCTTCCTCCAGGTTGAAATAACAATATTTTTTCGAGAGATTCCTTGCGTAATTATGACTCGATCCCTTCATTTTAGAAATAGGAGTTACATTTCCACTTAGGAGTCAAATTCCTTTTGTTTTACTTAATTTTACGCTTATATTTTTAAGATGATTTTAATTGTATACTGAAAGTTACTGATGTCACAATTTGTGTAAGACTATGGAAAGATTTACAGATTGGTTTATTAATGTCAGGCTACATACTCAATTTTGACTCCAAAATCAATACTCCTATTTCTTATACTTGACTTATGTGTTTTTAGTACAGTGCTAGTTTTCTATAATCCTAGAAACACAGGGAAACATAAATTTTGTTTATCTGTATTAGTTTGATTGATATATATATATTGGATAGGCTGTGAAGTAATAATTTCTATCCGTTTTAAGTTTCAACTTCGCTCTTTACTTCCCTCGAAAAAACTTTGTTTTTTTTTAATTAGTATTTTACAGGTGACATTCCGCAAATTCTGCTAATATTATTCAATGACACATCCATGGTTTTTACAATTTCTGCGAAGATTTGGGCTTGCATTGTATTTCTACTGTAAACTGGTTATTTTAGTTCTTTATTTCATTGCCCTTTTATATTGGCTGATGTAATGGTTTACGTAAATTCCAAAGATAGACGATAAACGTTGGTACATGGTCTTTATTAAATGACGTGTGAATGCACATACAGAGAAAATAAGGTAGCACAAGAACAACTAACTACGACAAAGGCGAAAGATGGACTGCCTTTAGAAATGAACCAAGAATATAACTTTCCTGGAACGGAAGTTCCAGGCCTGGGAACAAGCCCTTTCCCACGACTAGCTTTAGTCCCAAGAGCCCCCCCTGGAATGCTCTCGTTGACACATAAATGCCCAACTAACTAAGAAATGAGATACCCGGAAAAGCTTCTCGAATTGATGTTAAATACTTTACAGATTCTCCCCCCTGTTTTAAGTTAAATTTCCCCAATTTGGCTTATCCCTTTCTCATTAAACCCCCAAACTTTAATTGAATTCAAAACATTCCCTTCCCAAATTATTCACTTCTCACCTACTAACGTTCTACAGCATGAACTAGTAAACAATTACATAATACAAACACTCCACAATACTTGCATAAGTAAAAACTTACATAGAATAAACGAACCACACTAACAACAGGAGTTGGAAACTGGATATTTTAACACTTCATTTTTCTTTGTATACTTTAAAATAGACTTGTTCCCCATACCCCTGAATTTGATGAGGACAAGGAAAGTTGGGATTATGTATAAACTTCGGATTAGGGCAAAAGGAATGACCGAGAAAGGCTAATTAATCCTGAAAATACCGGCGACAAATAAATGAAATTGCATAAACTTATAAATAATGGAATAGATATGTCAACCATTGCAGTTTGATTGGCCTACCATGCTGCAATGACGTCAAGATATTATTACCAATAAAATCCTCGGGGTTTTATTGCTGCGGAACGCCTCGGTTTTGACCTATTTGATTTTGCTCTACTAACTTGTGGTTCGACAAATGGCAGTACTACTGTTGATATCTCTGCATAACTAATAGCGCTACGCATTAAAACCATCCCGTGAGGCATCAACCTCATCCCACTGGACCTCAAAACCAGCCCCTTTCCACCTTTTTTTTCTCATCCCACGGGACCTCAAAACCAGCTCCCTTTTCCTGGGTAGCAAAACCGCCTTGCGAGGCATCAGTACCATCTCGCAGTGCAACAAAAAAAAAACCATCCCGTGAGGCAACAGTACCATCCCACGGGACTTCAAAACCAGCTCCCTTTCCATTGGTAGCCAAACCGCCCTGCAAGGCATCAGTACCATCTTGCAGTGCAACAAAACCATCCCGTGAGGCATCAGTACCATCCCACGGGACCTCAAAACCAGCTCCCTTTCCATGGGTAGCCAAACCGCCCTGCGAGGTATCAGTACCATCTCGCAGTGCAACAAAAAAACCCATCCCGTGAGGCATCAGTACCATCCCACGGGACCTCAAAACCAGCTCCCTTTCCATGGGTAGCCAAACCGCCCTGCGAGGTATCAGTACCATCTCGCAGTGCAACAAAAAAACCCATCCCGTGAGGCATCAGTACCATCCCACGGGACCTCAAAACCAGCTCCCTTTCCATGGGTAGCCAAACCGCCCTGCGAGGCATCAGTACCATCTCGCAGTGCCTTCTCATTATCATTGAGTCCAAATTTCACCCTCGTCAGCGCAGAAAGAAATTCATCGGAAAAAGAAGACGTGTCTCCTTTCCCCACTATCTGTTCATATTATTTTGCAACCTTGTACGCATCACCTAAACAAAAAAAAAATCTGCACTATTCTCTAACAAATACTATTTGTAGGACGGTCGGATCCCCTCCTTGAATAAATTAAGAGCAAATCTTCCAAGGACTACACCATCATCCCTGGCTTCTAAGGACACTCTACATGACCTTCCTAATTTTTGCATCCTTCTATAGAAGACATATACCCTTTCATCCTTAAATTGAGCCCCGCCTACAAATTCTGCAACCATTTTGCCTACTATTTTGCCTGGGGCATATGCTACAAGTAATCCACATTTTAAACTTGAAAAATTTATAATCGAGGGGAGTCAAATAAAAGAAATGGAAATATGCCATTTCCCCTCCACTGTTTTACAAAATCAAAAGCAACCATTTTGTTATATCCAGATGCCGCCGGATCAAATATAGAAATAATAACTGACATATTGATATCAAAATTTGAAAAAGCAATTACTCTAAAAATTTACATATTGGTTTTAAACACCTTTTTTTTAATTACGAACGCCAGATTTTGGGCCATAAACTTCACTTCTAACAACAAGGGTCTAATAAAATTTACTGGGTTGTTTAACCGTGGCAAATCACTTACGAAAGATATTCTGTCCCAAATCCAATTGCAGTTGGTCTCAATTAAATCACTAGCGTCAAATGTAGTTGCAATTGAGAATTAATTTTCGATTATCGAATTCAAAATGTTAAATTTTGGTTGGAAACTGTCAAATGTAGATCACACGTCGACTGTATAAAATCAGGTAAAAAAAACCCACCAAACGTAGAATGGCTAAGTGAAGGTAGCAATCAACCGGAGACTCTTAGTTGTAGAAATTTGAATTAGTAGGTAGAAGCTATCGCGAGGAAATCCATATTAGGCATTGTGTAACAGCCTATTTCAAAATGTTAATTTAAAAGAAAGTGTTTATCAAGAAGGCGCTTTGAATAGAAGAAAGTTCAATAGCTCGTAACGTTTCGATGTCTTATTAATCAGTCTTTTACAGTATTTGCAGCTCAATATCACAGCAATTTTTGTAGCGGGCGAAATAACTCTTCAATATGTTGCCAGTATTTAGCGTAAGATGTCGTAAGTACTTATAACGGTCACTCAAATGTCACTTGGAGGTTTTCCCCTAGTGATAAATGCTCCACTAGTTTTAACCGCTTGCCACCACTCTGTAAACTGGTTATTTTAGTTCTTTATTTCATTGCCCTTTTATATTGGCTGATGTAATGGTTTACGTAAATTCCAAAGATAGACGATAAACGTTGGTACATGGTCTTTATTAAATGACGTGTGAATACACATACAGAGAAAATAAGGTAGCACAAGAACAACTAACTACGACGAAGGCGAAAGATGGACTGCCTTTAGAAATGAACCAAGAATATAACTTTCCTGGAACGGAAGTTCCAGGCCTGGGAACAAGCCCTTTCCCACGACTAGCTTTAGTCCCAAGAGCCCCCCCTGGAATGCTCTCGTTGACACATAAATGCCCAACTAACTAAGAAATGAGATACCCGGAAAAGCCTCTCGAATTGATGTTAAATACTTTACACTACTTTCGTCATCTGCCAAATTGTCAAATTTTCTTTGTCTCTGAAATTTAAGTGGAGATCGTTGAGTGGATCTTCACACTCGAAATCAATCGAACTGCAAAGAAAACTATAATTGAAGACACATCGGCCCGCAATTGAAACCATCTTCTTGTTTTTTGAATTTAAAGGGCAAAATTTTTGTAAATCGGGGAATTTATCAAGGAAAACGTTTGAAAATTTGCCTAAATATATGTCTTCACCCTGTAAAGAGTACAAAAATGTAAGTCCTGCTCTGACTATCAATGAAAATAAGCGTCTAATGCAAACCAAACTCGTTAACCAAAAAAAAATCGAAATTTTGGCAGGAATCAAATAACCTGGATCCGTAAAACTGTTTTCAAAAGGCCGTTTCCTTGTTCAACCCTCGTCCCTTCGGGAATGGTAATTTGTCAGAGCTCTATGGCGTGGGTATTCATTCAGCTATCATATCTATTTACAATCATGAAATGTGAAATTTTTACGATACAAAAGCTGATTATCTTCCAAATCGAAATCCTTTGGGTTTTTGGGCACTGTGTCAACTGATAATTTCTTAAAAGACGCAAAATTGAGCTGACGTAAAATCAAGCATTCAAAGAGAAAGTACAAAATAGGTGGGAACCAGCTTTAACCCCCCCCCCCCCACCAAAAATACTCCCTGTGTCTGGCTGATCGCCAATCACTTTCCACTTATAATAAATATAAATAACTCTTATTTTCCGATCGAATAAGCACCCTCCAAAGTTTCTGTGACATTGAGGTGGAGATGAGGATAAAGAAGGGCGGTGTTCCTCCAATACGATTTAGCATTACGGCTGAAAAATCTCAATAACAAATTCAGGAGTCATGGCTGCAGCGGCAGCTGCAACCTAGTAAAGGGCAAACCACAGCCAATAGTAACAGAAAGTTAAAAAACGCGTTTAAAAAAAACTACCTAGTGAAAGAAAATTGCTATATGACACATAATTGCTATCATTCATTCAGCTAGCCTTCCTTCCCTGAAGGCCTTATATGACATAATTGCTATCATTCATTCAGCTAGCCTTCCTTCCCTGAAGGCCTCTACCCTACAAAGTCATCCAATCATAATTTTGAGATATCCATTTTATTCAACATAGTACAAAGTTCAAAATATTTGGTTTTGGTGATAATATGACCCTCCATAGTTCCCGAAAAAAGGGCTGCACACTAGGGAAAGGGCTGCGCTAGTTTTCTGTAATATTAAAAACATAGGGCAATATCTCGTGTTCTTTTATTTGCATTAGTTTTATTGATATATATTAGATAGGCTGTAAAGTAGTAATTTTGTTCGTTTTAAGTTTCAACTTCGCTCTTTACTTCCCTCGGAAAAGCTTGTTTTATTTAATTATTTCTGTAATGGGCTATTACTTCAGGCTGGTATTTGTCTAGTGGACGCGCCAACACTGATCTTAAGGTGGCATATGGCACCAAAAAGGGACCTTGTTCTCATTCTTTCACCTTAAAGATGCAATTTTAAGACTAGGGCGATAAGAAAATTGCCCTGTTTAAATAAGAAAGTAACAAGAGTTGTAGAAATGATGAAAATATTGATCTCCGCGATAAATCTAAGGGTTATTGTCTTTCACTTCATAAAAACACTGCATAGGCATAATAAGCCAAAGCAAGGCCATCGCCCGCTTTTTTGTAAGACATGAATTTTGAATTTCTTACAAAAATTTATTTGGGAACTAAATTGAATTCAAGACTTTTAAACGCGGTAAGACGTATATATTATGAATCAGAGAAAAAAGGTATTTAAAGTGAGCTACTAGTCAAGCAGATAAGGTTTAGTCCCAAAAAGCAGCGTTTGACCCCTTAGAATTTCCTCTGCTTTGAGCAAATTGTGATTGTGCTCTGATTTGTGGTGAGTGACAGCTCATTTGGAATATCTCATAAGTCTGATGATAGCACTCCACGTTTTGACAAGAATAGGAACCTTTTTCTCATTCTTTGACCTTATAGATGGAATTTTAAGACTAGGGCGATAAAAAAAATCACCCTGGTTAAATAAGAAAGTAACAAAGAGTTGTAGCAATGAAGAAAATATTGAATTCCATAATAAATCTGAGGGCTATTGTTTTTCACTTCATAAAAACACTGTATAGGGCATAATAAGCCAAAGCAAGGTCATCGTCCACTTTTTGTAAGACATGAATTTAGAATTTCTTACAAAAACTATATTTGGGAACTAAATTGAATTCAAGACTTTTAAACTCGGTAAGACGTAAATATTATGAATCAGAGAAAAAAGGGCTTTAAAACAAGCTACTAGTCAAGCAGATAAGGTTTAGTCCCAAAAGTAGTGTCTGACCCCTTAGAATCTCCTCTGCTGTGAGCCAATTGTGATTGTGCTCTGATTTATGGCGAGTGACAGATCATTTGAGATGTCTTATCGATGGCCTGCCAAAGCAAGGCCATCGCACGATTTTTTGTAAGACAAGGATTTTGAATTTCTTAGAAAAACTTTATTTGGGAACTAAATTGAATTCAAGACTTTAAAACGCGGTAAGACTTATATATTATGAATCAGAAAAAGGGCTTTAAAATGAGCTACTAGTCAAGAAGATATGGTTTAGTCCCAAAAAATAGTTTCTGACCCCTTAGAATCTCCTCTGCTATGAGCCAATTGTGATTATGCTCGGATTGGAGGCGAGTGACAGCTCATTGTGGCAAGTGACAGCTCTGTAAATATTTTCTTTGCCTTTGTTTCATATTGTACAAGTGTTATTTTGTCTTTTAGTGATTTAATGAGAAAATAAAAGAACTTGAAGTTGAATTTGTAATGTCTCTTCCGTCTGATGATAGCACTCCACGTTTTGACAAGAATAGGAACCTTTTTCTCGTTCTTTGACCTTATAGGTGGAACTTTAAGACTAGGGCGATAATAAAATCGCCCTGGTTAAATAAAAAAGTCACAAAGAGTTTTAGCAATGAAGAAAATATTGAATTCCATGATAAATCTAAAGGATATTGATTTTCACTTCATAAAAACACTGTATAGGGCATAATAGGGCAAAGCAAGGCCATCGCCTGCTTTTTTGTAAGACAAGGATTTTGAATTTCTTAGAAAAACCTTATTTGGGAACTAAATTGAATTCAAGACTTTAAAACGCGGTAAGACGTATATATTATGAATCAGAGAAAAAAAGGCTTTAAAATGAGCTACTAGTCAAGCAGATAAGGTTTAGTCCCAAAAAGTACTGTCTGACCCCTTAGAATCTCCTCTGCTGTGAGCCAATTGTGACTGTGCTCTGATTTATGGCGAGTGACAGATCATTTGAAATGTCTTATCGGTCTGATGATTGCATTCAACGTTTTGACAAGAATATGAACCTTTTTCTCATTCTTTGACCCTATAGATGGAATTTTAAGTCTAGGGCGATAATAAAATCGCCCTGGTTAAATAAGAAAGTCAAAAAGAGTTGTAACAATGAAGAAAAATATTGAATTCCATGATAAATCTAAGGGCTATTGTTTTTCACTTCATAAAACACTGTATAGGAAATAATAAGCCAAAGCAAGGCCATCGCACGCTTTTTTGTAAGACAAGGATATTGAATTTCTTAGAAAAACTTTATTTGGAAACTAATTTGAATTCAAGACTATTAAATGCGGTAAGACGTATATATTATGAATCAGAAAAAAATGGCTTTAAAATGAGCTACTAGTCAAGAAGATATGGTTTAGTCCCAAAAAATAGTTTCTGGCCTCTTAGAATCTCCTCTGCTGTGAGCCAATTGTGATTATGCTCTGATTTGTGACAAGTGACAGCTCATTGTGGCAAGTGAAAGCTCTGTAAATATTTTCTTTTCCATTGTTTCATATTGTACAAGTGTTATTTTGTCTTGTAGTGATTTAATGAGAAATTAAAAGAGCTTGAACTTGAATTTGAAATGTCTTATCCGTCTGATGATAGCACTCTACGTTTTGACAAGAATAGGAGCCCTTTTCTCATTCTTTGACCTTATAGATGGAATTTTAAGACTAGGGCGATAAGAAAATCACCCTGGTTAAATAAAAAAGTCACAACGAGTTGTAGCAATGAAAAAAATATTGAATTCCATGATAAATCTGAGGGATATTGATTTTCACTTCATAAAAACACTGTGTAGGGCATAATAGGCCAAGGCAAGGCCATCGCCTGGTTTTTTGTAAGACAAGGATTTTGAATTTCTTAGAAAAACTTTATTTTGGAACTAAATTGAATTCAAGACTTTTAAACGCGGTAAGACGTATCTATTATGAATCAGAGAGACAAGGGCTTTAAAATGAGCTACTAGTCAAGAAGATATGGTTTAGTCCCAAACAATAGTGTCTGACCCTTTTGAATCTCCTCTGCTATGAGCCAATTGTGATTGTGCTCCGATTTGTGGCGAGTGACAGCTCCTTTAAAACGTCTCATCT
Source organism: Artemia sinica (assembly GCA_027921565.1). Taxonomy (NCBI): domain Eukaryota; kingdom Metazoa; phylum Arthropoda; class Branchiopoda; order Anostraca; family Artemiidae; genus Artemia; species Artemia sinica. The sequence goes on from CM051258.1 coordinate 41,885,890, forward strand.
TTCTGATGACAGCACTCCACGTTTTGACAAGAAGAGGAACCATTTTCTAGTTCTTTGACCTTATAGATGGAATTTTAAGACTAGGGCAATAAAAAAAATCGCCCTGGTTAAATACGAAAGTCACAAAGAGCTGTAGCAATGAATAAAATATTGAATTTTATGTTAAATACAAGGGCTATTGTTTTTCACTTAATAAAAACACCGTATAGGGAATACTAAGCCAAAGTAAGGCCATCGCTCCCTTTATTGTAAGACAAGGATTTTGAATTTCTTAGAAAAACTTTATTTGAGAACTAATTTGAATTCAAGACTTTTAAACGCGGTAAGACGTATATATTATGGATCAGAGAAAAAAGGGCTTTAAAATGAGCTACTAGTCAAGCAGATATGGTTTAGTCCCAAACAATAGTGTCTGACCCCTTATAATCACCTCTGCTATGAGCCAATTGTGATTGTGCTCCGATTTGTGGCGAGTGACGGCTCATTTGAAACGTGTGATCTGTCTGATGATAGTACTCCATGTTTTGAGAAGAATAGGAAACTTTTTCTAATTCTTTGACCTTATAGATAGAATTTTAAGACTAGGGTGATAAAGAAATCGCCCAGGTTAAATAAGAAAGTCACAAAGAGTTGTCGCAATGAATAAAATATTGAATTTCATGATAAATACATGGACTATTGTTTTTCACTTAATAAAAACACTGTACAGGGTATAATAAGCCAAAGTGAGGCCATCGCCCGCTTTTTTGTAAAACAGGGATTTTGAATTTCTTAGAAGAACTTTATTTGTGATCAAACTGAATTCAAGACTTTGAAACGCAGTAAAACGTATATAATATGAATCAGAGAAAAAAGGGCTTTAAAATTAACTACTAGTCAAGCAGATATGGTTTAATCCCTAAAAATAGTATCCGACCCCTTAGAATCTCCTCTGCTCTGAAGTAATTGTGTCAAAGTATTTTTAATAGTCCTTTAGGTTTAAGGAGACAAAATTTGGCAGCACTGTAATTTATTTGAAAGATTGGGCGATGATCGAGGGATGTTTCCTTCAAAATTTGGCAACGCTGAACATAGGACGATAGTCAGGGTGAATGGCGATGGGCTATTACTTCAGGCTGGTCAACTCTAACACTGATATATCGGAGACATTAGTTCAGAGATGCATTGGCATTATCCCATTGCTTGTTTGAAATTATACTTCAGAGAAAATCTGATATTAAATAAAGGAGCTGGTATTGGGCAGGGTCAGAGGAGCCAGCCATTCAAACAGAGATTAACTCGGAACTCATTTGGTTTCCAAGAGATTTTGTGAATTTTTTAGTTTGACTTGTTTTGTGACATATCTTTTTAAACATATTGTTAAAGTTTCCTTCCTTCCTTTCCTTCACTGATCAAGTTTTTACAGCAGCGTAGACTAACAAATTCTGTAAAATAAACAAATACATACTTCAGAATTATGCTTCAGAAATTATACTTCAAAAATATCTGATATTAAATAAAGGAGCTGGTATTGGGCAGGGCCAGAAGAGCCAGCCATTCAAACAGAAATGAACTCACAACTCATTTGGTTTCCAAGAGATTTGGTCAGTTTTTTTGTTTGACTTGTTTTGTAACATATCTTTTTAAACATATTGTTAAAGTTTCCTTCCTTCCTTTCCTTCACTGATCAAGTTTTTACAGCAGCGTAGACTAACAAATTCTGTAAAATAAAGAAATACATACTTCAGAATTAAAATTCAGAAATTACACTTCAGAGAAAACCTGATATCAAATAAAGGAGCTGGTATTGGGCAGGGTGAGAGGAGTCAGTCATTCAAACAGAAAGAACTCACAACTCATCTGGTTTCCAAGAGGTTTGGTGAGTTTTTTGGTTTGACTTGTTTTGTAACATATCTTTTTAAACATATTGTTAAAGTTTCCTTCCTTCCTTTCCTTCACTGATCAAGTTTTTACAGCAGCGTAGCCCTACAAATTCGGTAAAATAAACAAATACATACTTCAGAATTATACTTCAGAAATAATACTTCAGAGAAAATCTAATATTAATTAATTTTTTGTTGGCGCAACTGTCTTAGCTTATAAATGGGTTCACTCACCTAGCACTCAAGGCAGACAGGCCCTTTTGGGCTTTGGACGCTGAATGGCCTTGCAATTCCAGGCGACTTGTTGGTCAACTAATATTGAATTAAGTTTTTGTTAGTGCAAGTTTCTGAGTTTATGAATTGGATCACTCGCCTTGCCTGACACTCTATGCGGATGGGCCCAATTTTGCTTTGGACGCTTGTTTGCCTGTCATTCCATGCAAATTAACGGTCCTGTGTCAATTCTAAATTTTTGGTCAACCAGCCTAAGACCATAGGCGTGTGCCTTGTTTGCCTCTCATTCCAGGTAATCTAACGGTCCTATGTCAGTTTTAAATTCTTGGTCACCTGCCTGAGACTCTAGGCGGGCGTACCTTTCCAGAGCTAACAAATAAATATTTGTCCAATAAGAGAGTCATACTTACTCCCACTGTTTACCCGTGCCATTTGACCAAATACTTGGAAAGCTATAGGTTTCACCATTTGCCTGCGAGCCCAGGGGACTTGTTGGTTATGTGTCAATCCTATGACACGGTATTCCACGTTTAGACTACAAGCGGCCAAGCTAATTAGGCTTATATTTCACTTGTTTGCCTGTGAGTCCAAGCAAATTCAGTCCCAGATTTTGCCTACAAGTCCAGTGGACATTGATCGTCAAGCGTCAACCCAAAATCAATCCAATCTTTCATCCTTAGTTCTATGACTACCTACCTTTGTTTTGCCCTAGGAATTATGCAGGGACGGATGATAGATAGACTTATCTATCAACAATTGAAATGATCTCATTTTTATACAATCCTTAAAAGGGCTTATGCCAGATTTGCCATCTCACTCATGTTTGAATTAAAATCAAGTAGTTGCGGGCTCCAAGCCATGGCAAATTAGGAAAAAAATTCAAGACAGACAGTCCGAGTGAGTAAGAGGCAAATCTGGCATAACCTCTTTTTAGGATTGTATAAAAATTATATCATTTCATGGTGGTTCTCCCATCCAAGGTGACAAATTTGAATTATAACTATATGCGTCCAAACGTTATTTAAGATCCCAAATCTTTAACCCTAAAAAACTATAAATGCTCATAATCTAAGACATAATGATTGGGGGGCTAAGGAATACTTTAGGAGCTATTCTAAAACACATCCAGAAAGAGGAAAAAAATGTGTTAACATGCACAGCTAGTGGTACGCGTCCTCTTTTCCCAAGACGGGAAGGAAGATATAAGTGTTACACTCCTATCCCGAAGGGAGACTTTTCAGAGATATCCAGAAGTTCAGACATACAGGAACTTTTAAATGCAAGTAGTATCCCTTCAATAACTTTATGGGCATCCCTATCCCTTCGAATCCCAGTCCCGACACTTTTTTAAACTTCTTCAAGATGCAAGTGCATATTACGTCATAGGGAATGTTTTCTAATCAAAGCATTTGTTAACTACTTAAAAACCTAAGGGTGTAGGGACTTCTTTACTCCAGGATTTATTTGGGTGTTACATAATAGAGTTTTTTTCCTAAGAGATGTAGGTCCTTGTTAGGTACTAGGGTTTGTTTACTTTTGCTTGTTGCATTGGGTGTTTTCTTCAAGACATTTTCAAAACGTATCAAGACATTTCAAGACGTATGTTAAGACACTTTTCTTCAAGACGTCTTTCAAGACGTTTCAAGACATTTCAAGGACGTTTTTTAAGACATTTTTCTTCAAGATATTTTTCAAGATGTTTCAAGACAATTCAAGGACTTTTTTTAGACATGTTTCTTAAAGAGATTTTTCAAGACGTTTCAAGAAATTTCAAAACGTTTTTAAGACTACAAGAGGTTTTTCCATATTTCTTTGGTGGTTATGTAATAGGGAATGTTTACTTATGTTAAAGATGATGCATTCTTACGTGGCATGCTAGAGGTCAAAGGCCCGCGGGGGAGCCCCCCACTTGTAACTGAGCAGGGCACACACGTGGGGTGTTATGTAATGACATTACAAAGGTGAGATGTTACGTAATGACGGCACACACGTGTGAATGACCAAATGGTAGCGCACGCGTAGAGTGTTACGTAATGACGGTATACACATGGGTGTTACATAATACTTAAAGAGATGTTTCTTCAGGATTTCATTTTTCTTTCAAGGCGTTCTTATTTCTTTCAAGGCGTTCTGTCTTCAGGATTTTATTTTCTTTCAAGGTGTTTTTTCTCTTTCAATGTGTTTTTTAGATTTCATTTTCTTTCCCGACGTCTTTCTTAGGGAGCCTATACATTCCAAAGATTTTTGTCCACATTAAGATTCGAAAGGGACTTGCCCTCAATGGAATGGAGTGCTAGACAGCTGGATTATGAAAGCCTTCCAAATATTTTTATTAGGCTAATACTATCTGCGTGACAACCTATTTCACGCATGGAGAGTCTCCTTTCCCACTTTCTAGAACAATTAAATTGATCGCATGTTTCCAACCCTTTCCACATGAGAGCGCAAAAGAATCCCAATGCTGTTGATTTTTGATCTATTAGATGCACATGTCCGTTACAGCGTTATTAATGTTCTAAAGTGATTTAGACAGCTAAGTTAGCTATTGAATCAGTGAGATGTTACATACCATTGGCTTTAGATATTTCATTGTGTAAATGATTATGTATTGAAGATTTGTTCTGGAACGAGAAATCTAAAGAATGAAGGCGTTTAAAAAAACCAACCATAATTACAGAAGGGCAGGGGTGCATAGCAACCAATTCTAGAGGGGGGGGGTATGCTTGTTATTAAACATAAATTTTATCAATATTAAGAGTTATTTCTGAGAGGTTTTAATAGAAATGCCTCATTCCTTCGACCGGGTATTAGATTTCAGCCCCCCTCCCACCGCTGAAAAACTCTTAAAACACCTCCCACCATAACTTTAAGCTGTAGAAGGCAATAGTCCATGGCAGTTCACGTCATCGTAACAAACTACGGATGACATTTTTGCACCCTCTGGCACCCTTTATATCTCCAAAGGAATTTTTTTCAGATTTTCTCATGATGAAAATATGCTTTAAAGCCATTGGAACCCGTTTTCGCAAGGCACCCTTAACGTGGGAGTCCAAGACAATCCATGCCACCATAGCAAACTATTGATGGCAAACGACACCCTCTGGCACTAATTCATCATTCCTAAAATATTTTCAAGACATTTTCATGTTAAAAATCATGCTTTTAAGTCCATTAGTCCTAGTTTTCACAATTCTACCCTCCGTAATACACCTTGTCAATTCATGCGACGAATGGATCTTTTATACATTTTATCAACCACACCTTCCGGGACCCAACTGACGCACATAGCTAGGAAGTGGTAATTTCTCAATTTCTCGCTAGGCATAATTTGCCAGGATATGTTCTTTATCTTAATAAAAAGTGGTATTTCTCAACTTTTGTATTTGCGTCTTAATATTTTTACTAAATTCCAAATTGACTTAAATAGAAAGCGTCACCACATTTTTCCCTCGGTGTGTTTTTCTCTATATCCCTGCCTGTATGTCTGACTGTGTGTGTGCTTGTGTGTATGTGACTTTGTGTGGTTGTGCGTTTGTGTGTTAGTGCGTGTTTTTTTGTCTGTGTGTTTTTGTCTCGCTCTTCCTCCGTGCCTCTGTGCATGTGCCTGTGTGTCTGACTTTATGTGTGGGCCTGTGTGTATGAATTTGTATGTTTGCGTGTGTGTGTGTTTTTGCCTCTGCGTGTTTTTGTCTCTCTCTTCGCGCCTGTGTGTCAGACTTTGTGTGTGCCTATTTGTCTGACATTTAGTGGTTATATGTGTGTGTCTTGTTTTTTCACTTTGTGTGTTTTTGTCTCTCTCTCTCTCCATGCCTGTGTGTCTGACTGTGAATGTGGTTGTGTGTGTGTGCATGTGTGTTTTCGTCTCTCTCTCTCTCCGTGCCTATATGTCTAACTGTGTGCGTGATAGTGTCAATGCCTTTGTGTGGTTGTGTGTAGTCATGGGTGTGTGCTTTTCCCTCTCTGTGTTTTTATCTCTCTCACCGTTCCTATGTGTCTGACTGTGTGTGCATGTGTGTCTGACATTGTGTGGTTGTTTGTGTGTTTTACCTATGTGTTGTTTTGTTTCTCTCCCCATGCCTGTCTGTCTGACTGTGTGTGTGTGCCTGTTTGTCTGAGTTCGAATGGGTATTTGTGTGTGTGTTAGTGTGTCTGTTTTTTCCTCTGTGTGTTTTGTCTCTCTTTCTCCGTGCTTGTGTGTCTGACAGTGTGTGTGTACGCCTATTTGTCTGGCTTTCTGTGGTTGTGTGTGTGTGTTTTTCGCTCTTTGGGTTTTGTCTCTCTCTCCGTGCCTGTATGTCTGACTGTGTGTGTGCCTGTGTGTGACTTTGTGTGTGTGTTTTTACCTCTTTATATTCTTGTCTCTCTCACCGTTCCTGTATGTCTAACTGTATGTGTGCCTGTGTGTCTGATTTGTGTGGTTCTGTGGTTGTGGGTGTGTGTGTGTTTGTGTGTGTATGTGTGCGTTAGTGTGTGTTTTTTTAACACTGTGTGATTTTGTCTCTCTCTCTCCGTGCCTGTGTGTCAAACTGTGTGTGTGCCTGTGTGTCTGACTTTGTGTGTTTGTGTGTGTGTGTTTTTCCCTCTGTATGTTTTTGCCTCTGTCTCCGTGCCTGTGTGTTTGACTATGTGTGTGTGTGTGTGTGTGTGTGTGTGTGTGTGTGTGTGTGTGTGTGTGTGTGTGTGTGTGTGTGGTGTGTGTGTGTGTGTGTGTGTGTGTGTGTGTGTGTGTGTGTGTGTGTGTGTGTGTGTGTGTGTGTGTGTATGTGTGTGTGTGTGTGTGTGTGTGTGTGTGTGTGTGTGTGTGTGTGTGTGTGTCTGTGTGTGTGTGTGTGTGTGTGTGTGTGTGTGTGTGTGTGTGTGTGTGTGTGTGTGTGTGTGTGTGTGTGTGTGTGTGTGTGTGTGTGTGTGTGTGTGTGTGTGTGTGTGTGTGTGTGTGTGTGTGTGTTTGTGTGTGTCAACCATTTGTGTATCAAAGATATCAACCATTTCACCCTCAAAATTAATAATAATAACAAGTTTATTACCATATTTAGTTGCTACGTTTTTCATTGCTTTAATTGTGTATTCTATTCCAATGTCTAAGTCTTCTTTCTTAACGGTTCGATTGTATTTATTTTCCACTTTTATTTCTCTTAAAAGTTTCTCCATTTATTTGTAAATTATTTTATTAAACAAATTTTCTGAATCGAAAATAATTTATAGATTAACATTTAATTTATAGATTAACATGTAATTTATGATCAATAACCTTGGCATTATTCCCAAGAATCTTTCACTTGGTGAAAGATTTCTGGGAATAACGCCAAACACGCGACAAAAACACCTGTATGTATCTAACCCAATTGTCAGCGCGTAGCCTTAGCATTCTATGAAAAAGAATTTTTAAAGTTTTGGAGAATATAGTGTGGAAAGTAATATAAGAAAAAATAGGCTTTATTTTGACTCAACTGAATAAGCTTTACAGTATTTATACCCATTTAATTTCACTTGCTTCATATATTTTTCACGAGGAAAAAACTGTAACGTTTTCCGTAATTAATTTTCTCGTTTAATTATTTCTTCATTAGTCCATTCACCCGATTTGTACATGGCAAGCAATTCTAAATAGAAAGAATAAGCAGTTTTATACTCAGCCTTTCTTTCTGCTATTCTTAGATATCTTTCAAGTATTTCAATCAGAACCGTGCCAAGACTTAAAGAAGCAAGGGGTAACATGGCCAAAGCAGATAAACCTGAAGCACTAAATATAAATTTAAATACTAAGAAAGCATTACTAACATTTCCATAATATTTACAACTTCTGCGATAAAAAAATAATCGTTTCTCTAATTCTTCTTCCATTTATATTAAGAAATAAAATTGAAATAAAATTTCGTGGATCCACTCTTTTTTTAATATACTCCGCACATAAATGTCCACAATTGACATCACTTAAATTTTGTATCGGAGTAGAATGATAAGCAATTTGTTTTTATTTTTTCTTCTATTATAGACAAATTATTTATACTATTTCCATTATCTAGGTTTTGGGTTTTTATCAATAAAACTAATTCATATATTAATAATGAAATAATAATCAAATAACATAAATCTTTTAACCATTCTTTTACTGTTCTTAATTTCTCCAAATTGAAAACATTCATTTATATTAAGAAATAAAATTTTGCAGATCCACTCCCTTAAATCTTTTTTTAATATACTCTGTACATAAATGTCCACAATTGACATCACTTAAATTTTGTATTGGAATAGAAGTATAAGCAATTGGTTTATTTGAAGTCTTTAAATATTTTACTATTTCATTTCCTGGCGGAATACCAAACGAGTCAAAGAATTGTGCATATAGATGCTTAGGGTCATTGAACTAACAAGTCCAATGAGTTCCAGGTGAACAACTTAAATCATAATTAATAACACCACACTCTTTTTTATTGATTTTATTTGGTAAACTATTTCTAGAAAATACGCCTCTGAAGTAAAGAAAGTGGTGTAATTCAGCAGTTATATCAATATTTGTTAAGGGGTTTTTTCTTTTTTTACTCGCTTCACGTTTTTTGGATAAGAAGATGAAACTGCAGTATCAGCAAGTTTTTTGGGTCTTCCACGTTTCTTAGGAACTTCAACATTTACAGCAAGTTTTTTTGGTCTTCCACGTTTCTTAGGAACTTCAAGGTTTCCCATTCGAACAATTTTCTGTGTACCTGGAAGTCTGAAAGCTCCTCCACCGATTTTCCTAGGTAATTTTAAAGCTCCACCAGAGTTACCAGTAATTTATCAGCATATTTTTTACCAGCATAAGTTCCTAAGGCTGCAGCACCACTTGTTAAAGCTGTTTTTCCAAGTGCAATAGCTAAAGGTATTAAAAACGGTGAAAATCCTCCATTTTGGACCAGCTGTTTGTACGAAACATCAATATCCCATCCTTTATTTTCTTTCTTAAATTTTTCTATTGTATTCACTTGTATTTGGTTTCAAAGAAATTGAACGGGTTCTCTATAATTTTTTCTGCTGTGGTTTACACGAATTTGACATTTTTGTTTTGCCTTAAAGCATTTTTTAATTTTTCTTTTTTTAAAATGGGATAGATAAATTGTATACTCAATAAAACTTGACATTTATTAGTGAATTATTTATGTAATAAACAATCTAACATTATTTATTTCGCTTCAGCCTTCCTTTCATTCTGTTTTTAAATGCTTCATCGGAATCTTTTTCAAGCATATTTATTATAACATTTTCTATATTGTGTAAACGATCAGATAAGTGCATAATTTCATTCGCATATACCAATAGTGATGAAAGATTAACTGCATCTGCACCATTTTTTGGGTTTGCAACATTTCTAATTCTTCTACTTTCAGCATTTATATCTTCTTTTGTTACTTTTAAGGTATTTTTTACGAGTAATCCTTTGTTATCAACTCTAGTAAATGTATTGTCAGATGATTGATAAATTTTAGTTAATCTATTAATATCTTCACTTAAATACTGACTTGTAAGGATTTGTTGGTTAACAACTTCACCCTTGAAATAGTATAAAATAATTTTAACATTTTGCAAAGTAATGGCATCATTGTTTGATTTTGCATCACCTAAATTAATTAAGCGCTTACCCTGTAAATCAAGATTACCATTATCATCGAGTAATTTGCTTTCACTGTTATCTTTACTGGATTTACTTCCTAAACTTCCAAACTTATTCATTTATTATACAAATAAACTTATTAACAAATTTTATTCGATGAGTAGTATAGAAGCATATAAAACAAGCCAGTGATTTTTTTCATAATGTTATGTCAAAGTTCTTTCTATATTTTAGAGATTCTTTATTTGTTTTTAGATCAATAAGTAAAAATCCACGATTCTTTGTAGCACGATTAAAGTAATTGAGAAATTTATATTCTTTTAAGTCAGATGCATGATTTTGCCCAATTCTACCGATTTCGCTTCGATTACAGCATTTGAAAAGTGCAAAATAATTACAATTTAATCGTATGATTTTAGGGGTATTAAAATAGCTTTGAGAAATATATACTATTGAGGCATTTCGTTTTCTACCTCTCACGAATAAATCTTCAATTTTTTTCTGATCCTTTTCTGTTACAAAATCGTCAAAGATAACTAAATTCATATAATTAGGCTCTAAGTCATCTACTTCTACGATATCATTTATATCATTACTTGCAAACAATATATCCTGCCCACTTTTTTCTTCTAAACAATTTATGCTTTTAATTAAGTCTTGATATTTGTCTTCTTCAAGATCTTTAGCATATAAATAAATTTATTGAAATATACATAATCATATATTAAGTTTAAAAGTAAATTGGTTTTACCACTTCCCGAATTTCCGCAAATTAATAATCGAAAAGGCCATTGAGGTGCTAGTGGGTGTTTATTCTGCGATTGACTATTCGAGTGTTTAAACTCATATACTTTAATAGGTGCTTTTTGATTCATTTACTTAGCATAAAATTTTAATAGATAAAGTACTAGTAGTGTACCTATCTATCCAACTAGCTTAACCTACCTACCTAACTAACTTAACTACCTAACTAGGTTAACTAACTTAACTACCTACCTAACTTACCTACCTAGCTAACTAAGTTAACTACCTACCTAACCAACTAACTAACTACCTACCTAACTACCTAACTAACTTAACTTCCTAACTATCCAACTAACTTAACTACCTACCTAACTAACTTCAGTACCTAACTAGGTTAACTAACTTAACTACCTACCTAACTTACCTACCTAACTAACTAAGTTAACTACCTACCTAACTAACTAACTAACTACCTACCTAACTACCTAACTAACTTAACTACCTAACTATCCAACTAACTTAACTACCTAACTATGGGTTAAATCCCAATGGTACTGTGTTAACTTTATTTTTCAATACTTTTCTTTTAGTGTCATTGGGGTCTAGAGCTTTTTTATTTTGTTTTTCTAAGAACATTCTGTGTTTATTTGCTCTTAAAGTATATTGGGTTTTTGATAGACTTTCAACTTTTCCGAATAATACATCTTTATAATTCTGTAATGTTATTTTATCTTTGACGATATTAGTTTTGATTCCTTTTAATTTTTTCTTTGCTTTAGTTTCATTGTCACCCTCTTTTAAATAAGTGTATACTTTTGACCTCAAACCTACAAACTCAGACATTATTATTCCAGATAATTCCTCCTTCATCATGCCTATCACTTTTTATTGACTGCAGGGAAGTTATAAGGATTATCTTTTTTATAATCTGAAGTATCGAATTTTTCTTTGAGGTCACCTTTAATGTCTTCATAAAAATCCTCAGTTCGAATATCATAAATAAAACTATCCGTATCCATGTAGCATAAGTTAATGTTTTTATCACACTTAGGTTTCATGTATTCATAATGAAATTCATACGTTAATAGCTTGGATAACTCTAGTACAGCGAATCCGATATAAATAGGTTTATCTAGATTTATTTTTGACTTGGCCATTCTGGCTACCGATAAATTCTCGCTAAAGATTATTTCCGATCTAAAGTTATGTTTTTTAATTATTTTTTGTCTTTGTTCATCACTAGTGATTATTTCAATACTAGATCTTTTTCTAACATTTTCCATAGTTTTCCCAAAACAAGCATTATTCATTAATTTAAAGAAATCTTTCTCGAAATCATTCCTTCCCTTTTGTCGTAATTTAGCATTATGATTGATATATTCTTTTAAATAGGGTGCTTCAGTAAATGCTAGTATTCTATGTACTTTTTTCAATACTAAGCCATGTTTTAAATAAAATTCTAAATTCTTATAATGCACAACATAGTTTATTTTATTATTTAAAGTTTTACTTAATTTATATTGAAAATGTTCAGTGGTAAATCTTTGTGTAAATTGTGTAACTCTCTTGGATATTCTAAATCAACTTCGTAAATGGCTCCCACATTATCTTTATTCATTTCTGATTGGATATGTTGTTTTAGTTGTTGGTAGTAATCTAAAGAAGTGTTTTCTTTTAAATTTTCTGGTATATTAATGAAAGTAAAATCTTTTTCTGGTAATTGTTGGGACATTGCCCAACCATATAAATTATTAGCGTCTAAATACATTCAATAATTAGAAGGTTTTGTTTTATCAAAGTTTTTCATATATTTATTATTTGCTTTAGCATATCTTTTCATACACTGAGATACGCCACCTCTTATACCTTTTTCAATAAATGAATACATATCTTCGTCAGAAAATAAGGGAATTTTAGCTTCAGAATGTTTGAGAAAATCATCCCATGTTAATCCCGGTGCTGGGAAGAAATGTAAGGAATCTAGTTTATAATTATTTAAACATACATTTCTAAAATTTTCAACGACATCTGATAGAATTAAAACATCACTTTTTAGGTATAATTTGGTGTAATGTAATAGCGTTTTACATTTAAATAATTTCCAAATAGTGTGTGCTCTTTCATAATCTTCTTCTGAAATATTTTTTCCTGTTAATCTAGAATAAAACTTATCAATTGAAGGTAATTTTCTAACATTCATTTTATCATATCCATTGACATATTCATAAGGATATACACCTTTCTTTATTATTTCTTGAAATTCTTCAGTATTTTCAAATACAGCAGAAGTATACTTGAAATTATTTCTCAAACAGTTGCAACTTAATTTACAATCACATTTTGCTAAATTTTCAGATAATTTATCCAATGATGAAGCCAAAATCGAAATGAATCTATGAAGCGCATTTCGTATTGGGTTTCATTAACAGTAATTGTTTTATAAAATGATATAAAACTCTCCGCTGAATCAAAAATACCATTATCAGGTACTAATTCTCTAAGAAATAAATGAGAGTCATATTTTGAGAGATTATGCATTACAATAGGTATATGTTTGGGAATTTTAAAGTTTTTATTACATTCTGCATGTGTAAATCCATGTATATTACCAGTCATGTGGTCATGATCTAAATGGAAATTATTATCTACTGTTTCTTTTTCACAAATATGGCAACTTTTATTAGTTGTATTATTCCATTTTTCTCTTACTTCTTCTTGTGTATAACCATGTTCTTTTTGTCTATTTTCAAACTCATTGGCTATTTCTTTACAAACCTCTGTTATGGTAGTTACAAAATGTTTGCTAGCATCTTCACCAAAGTATTCGTAATATTTATTTTGTGCTGTATCAAAAGAACAACATACTTGGAATCCATAAGCAAATGCTTTTTGTTCTGCTACTTTAATCGTCTTTTTACCTTTCTTTTGATTAAATTCTTCATTATATGATTCAAAATCGCCTATTATACAGTAAGGTACTTTCATTTGTTTAGCTATATTTTTAAATTCAATTTTAGATCCTGGTTTTGGTATAATGATGTCAGGATCTTCACAATTTTCTTTTTATCATGCTTTTCAAATTTTTCTTGTTCATTAAAGTGTATTCCACAGTAGGTGCAAAGATGAATTTTCCATTTAGTTTTTGATATTTGAGATGCAAGTAGTTTGTTTAAATCTTTAATTAAAACATAATGATTATTAAAATAGAGTAAATTAATCACATGTGCAGCAGTTTTTTCATTGATCTTAGTTTTAGGAATATGAGTTCTAATCACTTTATTTTCACTTATTTCAAATAAACAAATTTTAATATTGTTTTTGTTTTCAAATTTATAAATATCTTGAATATCCATTGGAAAATTAGTAATCCCTGTGAAATTGAATTCATTTTCATATTTTTGATAGTTTGATAGTCTGTCTACATGATTTTTAGCTCGATGAAGATAAGCTAATATTGACCAAATAAAGCATTTATTATCATTGTTTTTTGTATTAATACACGCTTTTTTATTTTTTACAAATTCAGGTAATTCTTTATAAGTACCTCCCACATAATTGGGTAATCTTGTCATTCTATAATCAATTCTTTCGACTCTTTCAAATTGTAAGCCTGATCTTGGGGTATTTTCAATGATTAATGTATGTATATTCCTGTGATTACTATTTAGATGGCTTTGATCAATATCACTATTTTTATTAAAAATCCAGGATCAACTATGATAATGGATAGGTTTGAGTGCTTCATTATCCTTCTGAGAATAAAATTTTACCCGAGTTGTGAATTGAACTCTGTAACTATCTCTTTCATTCATTCTATTTTTAAATATCTAACAACAGTGTCAAAAGTGTTCCAAATTCAGCTCCATTTGCATTCATTGAAATATTAACTGTAAGAGAATTTTCTCTAATCCATTGAGTATTGGGTTATTATTATGTTCTTCTTCTATTTTAAAAATACACTCTGGAATATCTGGAACTTCCCTTGTTTTTTTTTGTTATTTACAAATAAATTAGAAATGTCAATATTCCTATCTTTTTTAACCCTATTTCTACCACTTAAGTCTCTAATAAGTTTTTGAGTTTCGTCATTCACTTTTTTATTAATCTCAACTTGTTTATTGAAATAAATTTTTACTTTATTCTCCACTTCGTTATAATTTCCAGCAGTTGTAATCTGTTTTGATTTTAAGAATTTTTTAAATTCAATAATATCTTTATTTCTCATAGTGTTAAATTGATTTTGTAAATCTGAAATAATTTCATTATTTTCTTTTATTTCATTTTCTAACCCTTTTTTTAACTCTGGAATAATATTAAATCTGTAGGGTTTTTTATCATCTCGACGCTTTGCATTACGCTCTAACTCAATCAGATTATCTTCAAGTAATATTTTATTATTAAGATGATTATTTATTTTATTGAATAGTTCATCTTTTCTACCAACAGCTTTTATATCAAATAATTTAGCTGCTGCGCGTAATTCATGAATTGTGTAACGCGATAATTTATTTTTTATTTTGATGAATTTGGATCTTCGTTGTAAACAACTTTTAATCACTTCTTCAATACCCTCCATTTATTTAGAAATTATTTTATAAAACAAATTTTCAAATCTTAAAAATTTTCAATCCTGAGGAATTTCATTGTTTTTTTTTAATTTATATTTGTTTTATATGTTTAATTGTATTTTTTTTTAAATAACAAATTATTTTTAATTAAATTTTAAGATAATTTTGATAAATTGTATTAGATTCATTTTTCTTTATTTTTTTATTTTTTAATAAGAAA
Source organism: Artemia sinica (assembly GCA_027921565.1). Classification (NCBI taxonomy): domain Eukaryota; kingdom Metazoa; phylum Arthropoda; class Branchiopoda; order Anostraca; family Artemiidae; genus Artemia; species Artemia sinica. Next base: position 41,901,103 of record CM051258.1, read on the forward strand.
TTTAACAAAGCTACAGCTTCATTTCTAACTTCATCTGATGTATTTTCAGCAGCTCTGCTACCTATTAGACTGTATAATCGTTCAATCATTTCATTTGCATTCAGAAACATCCAGTTCCTACTTGTGGTATTTCTATGTCCATTTTAAGGATTTCAGCAACCTTTAACAATCTGTACCTATAAATTTTTACAAAATCCACTATTTCTTCATATCCAGGTATTCCATGTCTTTTTCTCCCACCATATTTTTGATTCAATTCACCCGATTTCTTTATAGCGTCTTGGAGGAACTCAGGATGATTTATGTAATAATTAGGCAATTCAAAAAAATTTGTTTCTTGAGGACTTCATTTAACCGTTTCAGCAGTTTAGTGTCAAGATTCAAATTAAGATCATATACTCTCAGTGATTTATCAGGAGTTTTTGTTTTTGGTATTTCTAATGGTTCAATACCTTGAAGTAACGATGATGGTGTTGGTAATGATTCAACACCTTGAAGTTGCGATGGTGCCGGTAAAGCGTTTCTTAAATTTTGATCTAATCTTAGAAATCGCTGTTTCAAATTATCATCATTTTCTTTTAATTTTTCTACAATTAGAGCATTCAGCTCTTCAGTATATTCATGAAATCCTTCTTGTATTAACGCATTCTGTCTAACCTTTTGTCTTAGTATTTCCCTGTTGTTAACTATATTTGTTAGCAACTTTTTTAATTCTTTAACATCCATTTATATAGATTAAATTATATATAAGAAAATTGTTATTATAAATCAATAACTTTTGATAACTCTTTTTCATAAAAAGCATCAATAATTAACTCACCCGATTTATCGGATAATTCATACGTAATAGGAGTTGTCTGTTCAACTGTAGCAATTTGAAATATTTCTGTTGTATAATTTGGAAGATAGCCTTTGTCAAAAACACTCTTTTTCTTATTAATTCTAACCAAATCACCTATATTAAATTTATGTTTTGTTGTTTGAGAGTGTATGTCTGGAAACAGATTTTTATACACCCTTTTTTCATTTTCGTTTCTACTAGCTTCTATTGGTTTCATTTTGATTGATCTATGATATGACTTATTATAATTGTCAACTAATGACGGTAATACATCTATCCAACGTTTAGTATTGTTGTAAGTAAAATGTTTCCATAATTTCTCTTTAATAGTTCTATTAAATCGTTCCACTATTTGAGCTTTCAATTCACTTTCAGATGAAAACCAATGAATTTCATGACTTTTTAAAAATACTTGAACGTTTTTCATAACAAATTCTTTACCTTTATCTGTTTGTAACTTTTTAGGTTTTCTATTTTTAAATAAATCCGTGAAAACATTAGTAATTTCCTTACCCATTTTATTTTTTAAAGGTATACACCAAGCATATTTACTAAAACAATAAATCACTGTAAGAATGTAATTAAAATTACACAGCTTGCCACTGTTCATCAATACTATGTATATAAACTCGCCTTCTTTCAAATGTGTGATAAGAGGGATGATGTAAAGAATAAATATTTTGTTTTTGCAATATTTCTTTTATTTTAGCTTTTGAAACAGTATAACCATTTTCTCTTAATTTTCTATGTAAATCATCAATCCCTGAAAAATTAGCGTAATATAATTCTAAAGGCTTGTCTTCGATTTGCTTATACCCAGCTTTTTGCTCTACCCAGGGTTTTTGTTCAATGCTTCCTTTTTTAAAAAAACAATTTTTCTTGCAACCACATAGTGCACATATATCTTTAATCATTGGCACATCATTTCTTTTTTAAACTGCTTGAGTCATTGAAGTAGTAGCAGTAACCGTTTTACATCGCATACAATAAATCTTACTTTGTAAATTCATTTCCATTTATAAGAGACTGAAATTATTAGATAAATTTTCTAAATAAAAAAAAATTGTTCTTAAAAAAAGTATTCTATTAAATGGGTTTGATTATTATTGAAGGTAATAAAAGTGAAATTGAACAATCTTATACAAGTAATCCAATTAGATTAGAACGTAATTATGATTATGAAATCGCCACAACGCAGTGTACTTTATGGTATTCATGGCATAATATTAGTGATAAATTTAAAAACAATACATTTGAGATTATAAGAAATAAAGACGAACCATGGCTAAATTTTGTGATACCCAATGGTATGTATAATGAAGAGTGTTTCAACTATTTTCTAAGTCATTATTTTAATTCTTCTAGAGAAAATTGTCCAATAACTGTTTCATCAAATCCTGCAACAATGAGATTCGTTATATTATTAAAAGATAATTATGAATTTAATAGTGATTTAAGTATTATTTTAGGATTTGAAAATGATGTTAAATTATCAGATAAAATTAATGAAGGTACAAAAGTTCCAAATATTATAAGAAATGTTGATAAAATCCAAGTCCATTGTTCATTAGTCGATAGTTTAATCGTTAATGGAGTTCGGTCTGATGTAATATGGACATTTGCACCTAATACTGAACCAGGTTGTTTAATTGTAGAAATTCCTAAAGAAAGACAATATCTCTTAATAAATCGACAAGAGTTTATTAATTTTTTGAAAATGGATCAATTAAGTAGACTTATCGATTTTAATTGTGAGAATGCTGGTTATGTATTGGATTTAAAAAAAGTTTAATGAAATCAAAAAAGTTTTAGTTAATGATTTTCTCTTATAAAATTTTTACTATAATAAATGTTGATTAATAAAAAACAATTGCTATACACAAGACAATACGGTAGTGGTATTGGCAGTTTCTTTAAGAATATAGCTAACTCAGAATTATTCAAGACTTCCCTGAAAAATATAAAAGATGGAGCTTTATCAGTGCATAATAGTATGATTAAACCTCGATTAGAGTTAGTAAAAAATAGAGGTATTGAATATGGTAAGGAATTCATCGATTTAAATCAAAAAGAATTAGATGATGTATTTAAAAATAAAAAATCAATGAAAGAAGCTATTGGAAATAATAAAAGGTATATAGATAGAAGAGGTCGAGATCTCTTAAATACATTGATTACAGGTAAGGGATTCAAAATTTTAAACTGAAAAATTATTTAATAAATTTCTTCTCTATATAAATGGAGGATGTTAATGAAGTTGTTGCTCCTTATTGGCAAATATTTGAAAAGCCTATTGTTGATGATTCGACAACGAAATATAAATTTAAAGAAATTAGAGAAACAAATGTTAATGTTTCAAAATTAGATAATTTTGAATTTACAATAAAAGATTTAGAATCTTGGATCCTTCCTAGTGATAGCTATCTTCATGCAAAAATAAAAATATCGCGAGAGGATGGAAAGAATTTGGATGCTATAGATCAGGCTACTTTAACAAATAATGGGTTTAATCTGTTTAAAAATCCTGAATATATCATTAATGGTAAAACAATTTAATCTATTGATTATGTTGGTATATCGACAACCGTTAAAAATCTATTAGACTTTTCTGATGATTATTCGAGAAGCTCAGCAACAAATGTGTTTTGGTATAAAGATAAAACGCAAACAAATGATTCATTTACAGAAGAAAGTGAGTTTATAAGTACTTCTACAACTGCAAAAGCAGGTGAAAGTCCAACAATTAAAACAAATAAAAATGATAAATTTAATAGCGGTTTATAAAAAGATATAATAAAACAAAAGAAAGTCATGTAGTTAGTATGTATTTACCATTATCAAGATTATTTGGATTTTGTCAAGACATAAATCGTGTATTTAGAGGTTTTACACATAAAATTGCGTTGAAAAGGAATAGTAACAATAATATGATTATAAAAAAGGGGTCTCAAAATTTTAAAGTAGATATAATGTATTTATCTTGGATTCTACCAGTATTAAATCCTAGTTTATTCATTAGAAATGAGTTAGAAGGTAAATTAGTTAAAAAGAGTTCATTTGAATTAAGATGGGAAGCGTGTAATACTTATAAAAGTGATAATAGAAATGACAAAGAATTGACATGGAGAGTCGTCAGTAAAAGATGCAATACAACTAAAATTGTTGTACAAATAAAAGAGTGAATGGCTATAAATATCCACAAGAAGAATTAAAATGTGATTTTAGTAATGATAATGAGGATTATTCTTATGCTTATCAAAGATTTTTACATCTAGGATACAAACATCGAAACGTTGATAGTGGAACTATTGTTAGCTATAATGACTTTAAAACAGTATATCCATTATTTTGTTTTGACGTTTCAAAACATGAACCTAATATTTATGCATCTGGATCACATGTTGATATAGAAATTAAACTTTTGTTAGATCAAGAGCCTGCTGATTCATACAACATTTACTGCGTTATATTTTCAGAAAGAAAAGCAGACATGGATGTCATTGATCATAAATTATATGTTAATCCATAAATTAGTTCCGATTCAGAAAATTTGTTTAATAAAATAATTTATAGATTAATGGAAAAACTTTTAAGAGAAATGAAAGTGGAAAATAAATACAATCGAACCGTTAAGAAAGAAGACTGAGACCTTAGAATAGAATACACAATTAAAGCAATGAAAAACGTAGTAACTAAATATGGTAATAAACTTGTTATTATTATTAATTTTGAGGGTGAAATGGTTGATATCTTTGCACCAGAACGATTTGATTCTAAAGCAGCTAATTTTGAAATAAAATTTTAAAAAATAGAAAAAGATAAAGGTATGATTTTAAAGGTTATTGAAAGAAAAGGGAAAGATAATAATAATTATCTAGATATTGATATTGAACTTAATTAGTAGTATATCGAACTATCTAATAAATATTAAATTCTTACATTTTATCAGTAGTATAAGAAGAATGGAATATTTTTCCAAATTACATCAAAAATTCTTATTTCAGAAGACATTTTTTAATCTTAAAGCTCATTATGGAAAATTGTTAATATGTTGGAAATTTTCATTTAAAATGGGGTGAATTCAATTGAAAAGGGGGTAAATTGAATTAATTAATGATGTGGTCCAGCTCCTGTATTTCTTATACTACTCAAAGGCACTGGGAGAGAGACAAAAACGAACAGAGGGAAAAAAATACCCACCCACACACACAAACACACATACACAGACACAACCAGACAAAGTTAGACACACAAGCACACACCCAATTTGACAAACAGGAACGGAGAAAGAGAGACAAAAACACACAAGTTGAAAAACAAGACACATACAACCATGGAAATTCAGACAAATAGGCACAAACACAGTCAAACATACAGGCACGAAGAGAGAGAGACAAAAACCCTCAGAGGGAAAAACTCACACACACACATATACAACCACACAAAGTCAGACACATAGGCACACACACATTCAGACAAAAAGACACGGAGAGAGAGAAAAAACACAGAGGCAAAAACACACACTTACACACACAACCACAAAAAGTCAGACACACAAGCACATACCCAGTTAGACAAAGAGGCACGGAGAGAGAGATAAAACACACAGAGGGAAAAACACAGACACAAACAAACACACAAAGTCAGGCACACACACACACAAAGTCAGAAAAACAGGCACGGAGAGGGACAAAAACACAAAGAGATAGAAAAACACACACACACAACCACACAAAGTCAGACACAGAGAAACGAAGAGAGAGACAGAAACACACAGGTGTAAAATACGCACTCAAACACAAAACCACGCAAAGTTGGACACACAGGCAAACACACACTGTCAGAAATGCTGGCACGGAGAGAGAGACAAAAACACAGAGAAGGAAACACACATACACACACAAAACCACACAAACCAAGACAAACAGGCACACACACACACACGCACAATACCGGCAACAGTGTCGGAAACTGTGCGTCCGACTTTGTGTGGTTGTGGATGTGTGTGTGTGTGTGTTTTTACCTCTGTCTGTATTTTTCTCTCTCTTCATACCTTTTGCGTCTCACTTTGTGCGTGCCTGTGTGTCTGACTTTGCGTTGTTGTGTGTGTGTGTGTGTAAGTGTGTTTTTTTCGGTCCGAATGATTTTTTCCCTCTCCTCGTGCCTGTAGGTCTGACTGTGTGTGTGGTTGCGTGTCCAACTTTGTGTGGTTGTGTGTGTCTGTGTTTTTCTGTCTGTGTGTTTTTCTCTCTCTCTCTCTCTCTCTCTCTCTCTCTCTCTCTCTCTCTCTCTCTCCTCTCTCTCTCTCTCTCTCTCTCTCTCTCTTCTCTCTCTCTCTCTCTCTCTCTCTCTCTCTCTCTCTCTCTCTCTCTCTCTCTCTCTCTCCTTGGCTTTGCGTCTGATTCTGTGTGTGCCTGTGTGTCTCACTTTGTGTGGTTGTGTTTGAATTTTACCTCTGTGTGTTTTTGCCTCTCTCTCCCCGTGCATGTGTGTCTGACTGTTTGTGTGCTTGTGTGTCTGACATTGTGTGGTTGTGCAAGTGTGTGTATTTGTTTCTCCCTCTGTGTGTTTTTGTCTCTCTCTCACCCTCCGTAGCTTTGTATCTGACTGTGTATTAGTGCCTGTGTGTGTGACTTTTTGTGGTGTGTGTGTGTGTGTTGTGGTGTGTGTGGTATGTTTATTTGAAGAGTTTCACGAACATTTTGCTTTAACCCCAGTCCCGAGAAATCAAAGAGACATTATCGTACAAAATAAAATGGTCAGACATTATCAAACCATTTTATTTTGTTCGATAATGTCTCTTTGATTTCTAGGGACTGGGGTTTAAAGCAAAATGTTCGTGAAACTCTTGAAATAAAGACAATATTTTTCAAAAATATAGCTTTGAATCGTGACACAGGTGAATTTGAGCTGAACCCTATCTACGATAATTTATTAAAATCTGATAGATTAAATTTCAATTCACCAAATGTAGTTGACCACTGTCGAAGTGTTTTATCATTCAATGCTAATGAACCCAATCCAAGAAGATCAAAGAGGCTAGCTTCCGCCTTTGCTTTGAAATGAATTAGAGAGTTAAACAATATATAGTTTTATTTGATTTCTCAAATAAAATATTGTTTTAAATTGTTTTAGTTTAGTTTTACTATTGATGACGGTCACTGCATGTATGACCGAAACATCAGGTATTTTTTGTGAATTTCTTTCACTGTTTGTGAAACACTGTCTATTAAAAGGATTTTATCCCTTTTTGAACTTTTATTTATCGTCATGGAAAAGTAGTTTGGTCTCCGAAATTATCAAAGACATGAACCAATACCATAAAGAAAGAAAACGTTCAAAAATTAGGTTTTTAAAGGCCAAACGAAAATAATGAAGAAACACAAAAAGCAAATATTTGGAAAGAAAAGCCCCCTCTCTTCTTCAGCACGAAAAAATAATATAATCAAGGAAAATGCCGAAGATAAAACCAAAAAAGAAACGCAAAAAAGTCAACAAAGCCTATTTAAAAATCAATAAAAACAACAGCCAAAAAATTAAAAGATAAATAAAAGTCAATAAAAGACCAAAAATTATGAGAATTTTAAATTGAATACCTAACCACCATAAGGTGATTCATTCGCCAATATCCTCGATTTGCAAAAAAAATCCAAAAAATTCTGAACTCCCATAGGCGGATACTAACGAACAACTCCAGAGCTCCCCTCTGGAATTGGTTGCTATGCCCCCTCCCTTTCTGTAATTCATGGTAGTTTTTGCTTATATTTAATCTTTTATAACCTTTGTTGTTTCCCATTTGTTGAGTTTTAACTGCTTTTTTTGCGTTTCAATAATGCTTTCTACATAAAACTTGTATGTAGAAAAGCCTTCATTCTTTAGAGTTCTTGTTCCAGGGCGAATCTTCAATGCATAATCATTTACTTAATAAAATATCTAAAACCAATGGTATGTAACATCTTACTGATTCAATAGCTAACTTAACCTGTCTAGATCGCTTTAGAAAATTGATAACTCTTTAACAGACAGGTGTATGTAATAGATCGAAAATCGATAGCATTGGGATGTTTTTACGCTCTCATGGGGAAAGGGTTGGAAACATGCGATCAATTTAATCATTCTAGAAAGACAGATGATTTTCCATGCCTGCAATAGGTTATCATGAAGATAGTATTAGCCGAATAATAATATTGGAAAGGCTTTTATAGTCCAGCTTTCTAGCGCTCCATTATGTTGATAGGAAATCCCTTTCGAATCCTTTTGCGGACATTAATCTTATGAATATAAAGGTTCCATGAAAAAAATGTCGTGAAAGAAAATGAAACCTAAAAAACGCATTGAAAGAGAAAAACGCCTTGACAGAAAATGAAATTCTTGAGAAAAAGAAACGCCTTGAAAGAAAAAACTCCTTGAAAGAAAAAACGCCTTGAAAGAAAAAACGAAATCCTGAAGAAAAAAATCTCCTAAAGTATTATATAACATCCATGTGTGTCCAGTCATTACGTAACGCTCTACGTGTGCACTACCGTTGCGTCATTTCTATGTGCTTGATATCATTAAGTAACATCTTACGTGTGCATTGTCATTAAGTGACACCCCAAGTGTGCACCCTCCCCAGTTAAAAGTTGAGGGTCCCCCAACGGGTCCTTGACCTCTAGAATGTCACGTTAGAATCCATCATCTTTAACATAAGTAAAAATTCCCTATTACATAACAACCAAAGAAATCTTGAAAAACCTCTTGTAGAAAAATGTCTTAAAAAATGCTTTGAGGTGTCTTGAAATGTTTTGAAAAATGTCTTGAAGATAAAGGTGTAAAAAAGTCTTGAAATGTCTTGAAGCGCCCTGAAAAACTTCTTGAAGAAAAATGTCTTAGAAAACGTTTTGAAATGTCTTGAAACACCTTGAAAATGTCTTGGAGAATATCTTGAAGAAAACATACCCTAGTACGTAACAAGCAAAAAAAAACCTATTACGTAACGTGCACCTACATCTCTTAGAAAACAAACCCTATTATATAACACCCAAAGAACTCCTGGAATAAAAAGTCCCTACACCCTTAGGTTCTTAAGTAAATAACAAATGCTTCGTTTAGAAGACATTCCCTATAAGGTAAAATATTGCTGCGTCTTAACGAGGTTTAAAAAAAGTGTCGGGACTGGGATTTCAAGGGATAGGAATACCCTTAAATTTATTGAGGGGATAGTACTGATCTTATGCACACAATAGTAAAATTAACAGAATTGATAGAATATATACAGGAAATGGCAGAGGATTCGCAATATTGAAGATAAAGGGCCTAAGCATTCCTCTTGCACTATCTGATTTTACTTATCCCGTAGTTTGACGAAAAGACATAAAAATTTCTACTCCATTAGGGAACAAGAATAGCTATTTTAGACCTAAGGTTTGAGTGGAGAGATGAATGCTTCAAGTGAGTAGTGTTAGCCCCGTGACATAAAATTGTTTTGAATAATACCAGTAAAGACAATATTTTAGCATTAAACAAAGCAAGACTGAAGGAGGGGGCAATTTCCTTTAATTTACTTTTACTATTCGGAAGAAAAAGGGCCATTTGGGTAAAAGATATTATAAATGGGAAAGGGGAAATCCAAATATTTGAATAAGTGCGCTAAATTTTGATAAAATGAAAAAAAACCCTAATCATGTGCCTAGCACCCTGCATGTGAAATATTACGCATTTTTACTGTTTGTTGAATCAGAAAACAAAGATTATGCTCACTTTTTTCCTATCGCAACTCCCTGCGGTCTGATGCGTCATGGAAGCCTTGCCTAGTTTTTTTGTTTGTATGTATTGTCTTGCACCTAAATCAAGTGAAGAGGGGCTGACTGAACATTAAAGTACAGGGTGGGCGGAAAGTAACTCCCTAATAAATTTTGATTAATAAAACAATATACATTATATTTATTTATTCTCAAAAAAATTAATCCTACAAGGTAGGCATAAATGGTAACTTATCTCTAAAATTCAATATGTGCCCCAGATCTTTCCACCAGCTGCTGCAAACGTTCAAGAATGGCATCCACTGACTTTCTCAGAAACTCCGCTGGGATGGTGGACACGACTCCCTTAATTCGATCCTCCAGTTCTTCGAGTGTCTTTGGTTTGGAGCGGTAGACTTCTTCCTTTATCCAACCCCAAAGAAAAAAGTCGCAGGGTGTCAAATCCGGGCTCCTGGATGGCCACTCATGTGGACCACGACGTCCCAACCAACGCCCCGGAAAGCGAGCATCCAGGCATTCGCGGACAACAAGAGCAAAGTGTGGTGGGGTGCCATCTTGCATAAATATCAACTCGTCGATGTTCTCTCATGTGCTGACAACTGGCCAGACTCTATCACGCAACATATCAATTTATCGTTCAGCATTCATGGTGTTGCGCAGAAGAAATGGGCCCACGACCTGATCTGAGGTGATACCACACCACACCGTTACTTTGGGTCGATTTTGCTGTTTTTCAACTGTCATCATAGGATCCTCTCCTGCCCAGTAGTGGCAGTTGTGACAGTTGACAAAGTCTCCAACGTGAAACACAGCCTCATCAGTCCAGAGGATGTTGCGGAAGATATGGGGCCACTCTTCATGCCAAGCCAGCATGATTTCTCCGAACTCCATGCGAATGTCACAGTCCTCATCCGAGAGTGATTGGCAGTAGTGCGGCTTCCACGCACGCCAGTTCAACTCTTTCTTGAGCACAGTTCGCACTGTGTAACGGGTGAGTCCACTTTCCCGAGCGGCCTGGCGAGTTGACTTTCTTGGACTGCGCTGGAACATTGCTTGGACTGCGTGCACTGTCTCCTGGGTCGTGGATGTCGAAGGGCGTCCACTTCTGCGAACATCTACCACAGATCCTGTGGTCATGAGCTTCGCGTGACAGTTTCTTATTGTTTTTGGATCCACTTGGGCACGTGGTCCATGAATAGTCCGCCACCATCGTTGAACTCGTACGACAGATTGCCAAACTTCATATCGTGACGCCAGCTGGGCACGCTCCTGAAGTGTTAACTGCTGAGCCATGTTACAGTTTTATCTGAAATCAAAAACAAAACTATCAATAAAATTGAACCATTTGAGAGAATTAATCATAAAAATATGACAAAGCAGTAACAAATTATATACAATTTATAAGTAATTTAAAATAGGGAGTTACTTTCCGCCCACCCTGTACTGTTTAACCCATGGTTTTAAAGCAGTTGAGACAGTCATTGAAAGTATATCTATATTAAAATTTAATCATCATAGCCATAAATTGGCTACGCAGAATAAGATATTCCCCGAAATTGAATCAATTATTCAAAATATCAGACAGCTCAGAATTTCTAGGAGAGCAAAAACCCGTAATTTCGGTGATGCTGTTGTTAAGTAAATCAGAGAGCTATTACACTATAAAGAATATGAGTGCCAATATTTCCATAGTGAAGGCTTAAAGGAACTCCTCCTAGACGTGGAGGCATGCTCAGACGAAGCATATGAAACAAATAAGCCTATGGTAATTATGTAAGACGATAAAGAAAAATTGGCCAGTAAAAATTGTTGGATTTGTGGGAAACCACCCAAAATAATCCGAAATTAATAGGAAAAAGCTCTGTTCTAAACCACGAACATTTTAGGAGCAGTGTAAGAGGCACAGCCCTAGCGTCTGTGATTCGATTTTAAGAAGCAAACTATGTATTCCTGTTTTTTTTTTTTTTTTTTTTAATCTTTCATATTATACTCAACATAATAAGGTGGGAATTTCACACCTTCAAGATGTATAATTTGAGTTCTTGTTTATAGCGAAAACATGCGAGTAATTTGTTTTATTAAAAGTTTTATAGCGTAACAAAAAATATTAGAGCGTAACAAAATATTAGAGCGAATATTGTTCTCTCCAAATATTGGCTTTCTGTGTTTCTTCACTATTTTCGGGCGTTTAGTTGGTGGGCGATTACCCCTCCCCACGAAAAATACCCCCCCCCATGGAAAATACCCTACCCCACAGAAAATATCCCTTCCATCTGGGAAAAAATACCCCTTCCCTCCCCCACGGAAGATATCCCCCACAGAAAATCCCCCCAGGAAAAAAACACCCCATTCGGCTGATTGGTCTCTAATCCCTTTGGACTTTAAAAAAGGACTAGAACTCTCAATTTCTGATGTAATGAGCACACTCCGAAGTTTCTGTGGCCTTGAGGTGGAGGTGTGGAAGAGAAAGGGACAGTCCCCCTACTGCATGGAAAAAATTCTGCTCATTTTTGGGTTTGATGTCATTCTTTACTTTCATTAATTAAAAAAACTTTTTCCACAAAAATAAGTGTTTCAAAGAAAAGTAAAGAACTACATTAAACAAAAAATGAGCAAAAATAAAATCAAATAATCTACCAAGCTCAAAACTACCACAAATCAGCATCGATATATAAATGAAACCCAAAACGAACAGAAATTAAAATAAATAACTGAGTCAAACTCAAAACGAGCAGATATTAACATAAGTTGGCCGCAAAACCCCTATGCCTTCCCAAGGCCAGAAAAAAATTTGCACTTTACTGAAAAAATGCAAATGAATGTGCATTGTCAGTTTAATTTACATATACTGATATTTAGTAATCAAAATGTTAAAATTATTTGATTGATTAAAGATTTAAAAGTAAAAACATTTATATTTTTTCAGTAAAGTGCAAATTTTGTTCTGGCCTTGGGAAGGCATAGGGGTTTTGCGCCCAACTTATGTTAATTTCTGCTCGTTTTGAGTTTGACTCGGTTATTTATTTTAATTTCTGTGGAAAAAGCTTATTTTCAATAACTTATTTTGTGGAAAAAGTTTTTTTAATTAATTTCTGTTCGTTTTATATCAACAGAGTCCTTTCAGGGAAAAAGAAAATAACACTTTAAATCTTTAGGTTTTTTAAGACTTTATAGTTTGGCCTGCTATTTGTATGCTGGAGAAAAATTTTCAGCAATTTTTAACAACACCCACCATTTAAAAATCTGGACAAAAATAGTACTGTTCAACTTAGTTTCATACCTCCTCTAGTTGACCTGAAATGGAAAACTTGATGCCATTCGCAAAAAAATCTGTTTACTTTCTTTGATAGCTTTGATACACTTACACTATTTTGATTTGGTTAAATTTTAAGAGCAGAAGTAGCCTCGAAAGTTTGAACATAATACCCTCTGTCGTTCTTGGGATACTACTGAGATGCCTTATTGGGAATTGGCATTATCACAGTGCATTTTGATTTAATCTTAAGGCAACATTTAGTTTTTAAACATAATGGGGAAATTGGAGGGTGGGAGTGGAAGGGGGATTAGTTGCCCTCCAGTCACTTTCGACTATTAAAAAGGGCATCAGCCCTTTCTATTTTCAATTGAATGAGCCCCTTTTGAGGTTCCCACGACAACTCCTTCGATACGAAGTGCCCTGGTCTAAACAACAACAACAACAAAAAATATTACTAATCACTTTCGACTATTAAAAAGGGCACTAGCCCTTTGAATTTCAAATCTAATGAGCCCTTTTCTGAAGTTTCTACGACAAAGTCTTCAATAAAAACATGATATGCCCCCAGGGCATAACTTAAAACCCTTGCCCTGAGGGCTGTGGCGGAGTATCCTCCTCAAAAACATATTTTCTATCAGTAAATCAACTACACTGAACAAAATGGCTATCTCAAAAATTTTATTGGTTGCGTTTGGGGGAATGATGGGCGTGGGGGGGGATAGTTACCCTCCAATTACTTTCGACTATTAAAAAAAGGCACTAGTCCTTTGAATTTCCAATCGAATGATCTTTTTTTGAAGTTTCTACGGCAACGCCTTCTATAAAATCATTATATGCCCCTTGGGCATAACTTAAAACCCTTTTCCTGGGGGTTGTGGGGGAGTTTCTTCCTCAAAAACATATTTTCTCTCTGGAAATCAACTACGCTGAACAAAATGGCTATCTAAAAATTTTAATTGTATGTGTCTAGGTGAATGATGGACGTGGTGGTGGGGGGGGGGCTAGTTGCCCTCCAATCACTTTCAACTATTAAAAAGGACACTAGCCCTTTGAATTTCCAATCAAATGAGCCCCTTTTGAAGTTTCTATGACAACGCCTTCTATAAAACCTTATATCCCCCCAGGGCATAACTTAAAACCCTTGCCCTGAGGGTTGTTGGGGAGTGTCCTCCTCAAAAACATATTTTCTATCTGGAAATCAACTACGCTGAACAAAATGGCTCTCTCAAAATTTTGATTGGATGTGTTTGGGGGAATGATGGGCGTGGGGGAGGGGCTAGTTCCCCTCCAATCACTTTCGACTATTAAGAAGAGAAGTTTCTACATCACCTTCTATAAGAAACCTTATATGCCCCCAGGGCATAACTTAAAACCTTTGCCCTGAGGTTTGCAGGGGAGTGTCCTCCTCAAAAACATATTTTCTATCTGGAAATCAACTAGCCTACGCTGAACAAAATAGCTTTATCACGATTTTGATTGGATGTTTTAGGGGGAATGATGGCCGTGAAGTGGGGGCTAGTTGCCCTCCAATCACTTTTGACTATGAAAAAGGGCACTAGCCCTTTAAATTTCCAGTTGAATGAGCCTGTTTTTGAAGTTTCTACGACAACGCCTTTTATAAAAGCCTTATATGCCCCGTGGGCATAACTTAAAACCCTTGCCCTGAGGCTTGTGGGGGATTTTCCTCCTCAAAAACGAGTTTTCTATCTGGAAATCAACTACGTTGAACAAAATGGCTATCTAAAAATTTTGATTGGATGTGTTTGAGGGAATGATGGGGGTGGGGGAGGGGCTAGTTCCCCTTCAATCACTTTCGACTATTAAGAAGAGAAGTTTCTACGACAACGCCTTCTTATAAAAACCTCATATGCCCCCGGGGCATAACCTACAACCCTTGCCTTGAGGGTTGTGGGGGAGTGTCCTCCTAGAAAACATAATTTCTATCTGGAAATCAACTAGCCTACGCTGAACAAAATGGCTATCTCAAAATTCTGATTGGATGTGTTTGGGGGAATGATGGGCGTTTGGGGGGGGACTAATTGCCCTCCAATCACTTTCGACTTTTAAAAAGGGCACTAGCCCTTTGAATTTCCAATCGAATAAGCCTGTTTTGAAGTTTTTACGACAACGTATTCTATGAAAACCTTATATGTCCCCAGGGCATAACTTAAAACCTTTGCCTTGAGGGTTGTGGGGGAGTGTCCTCTTCAAAAACATATTTTCTATCTGGAAATCAACTAGCCTACTCTGAACAAAATGGCTTTCTCACAATTTTGATTGGATATTTTTTGGTGAAGGAGGGGCGCGAAGGGGGGGGGGCCTTTTGCCCCCCAATCACTTTCGACTATTAAAAAAGGCACTAGCCCTTTGAATTTCCAATCGAATGAGCTTTTTTTGAATTTTCTACAACACATTCTATATAAACCTTAAATGCCATAGCTTGAAACCCTTGCCCTGATGGTTGTGGGGAAGTATCCTCCTCAAAAACACATTTTCTATCTTGAAATCAACTACGCTGAACAAAATAGCTATCTCAAAATTTTGATTGGATATGTTCGGGGGAATGATGGGCGTGTGGGGGGCTAGTTGCCCTCCAATAACTTTCGACTATGAAAAAGGGCACTAGCCCTTTGAATTTTCAACCAAATGAGCCTGTTTTGAAGTTTCTACGACAACGCCTTCTATAAAAACCTTACATGCCCCAGGGCATAGCTTGAAACCCTTGCCCTGAGGGTTGTGGGGGAGTGTCCTCCTCAAAAACACATTTTCTTTCTGGAAAACAACTACGTTGAACAAAATGGCTATCTCAAAATTTCGATTGGATGTGTTTGGGGAATGATTGGCGTGAGGGAGAGCTAGCTGCCCTCCCAACACTTTCGACTATTATAAAGGGCACTAGAACTCTCGATTTCCAATCGAATGAGCCCCTTTTGAAGTCTCTAGGACAACCCCTTCTATATGAAGTGCCCTGCTTTAAAGAAAAAAAATAATAATAAACTGTATATTGTGTCAACATTGATCTTATATGCCCTCAGGAAATAACTTAAAACCCTTGCCCCGAGGTTTTTGGGGGAGTGTCCTCCTCAAAAAAATATTTTCTATTTGGAAATCAACTACGCTGAACAAAATCACTATCTCAAAATTTTGATTACATGTGTTTGGGGGAATGATGGGCGTGGGGGGGGGGCTAGTTGCCCTCCAATCACTTTCGACTATAAAAAGGGCACTAGCCACTCCAATTTCCAATCGAATGTGCCCTTTTCTAAGCTTCTACGACAATTTCTTCGATACGAAGTGCCCGGGTATGGAGAAAAAAACCAAAAACACATTGTGCCCACATCGTTCTTTATTTAGGCAGCGCTAGCGCGCTGCCTATTATAATAACAGCTTAGACCAGAAATATTCTCAGAAATGATAAAAGACTAGATATCAATTTCATATTTTTTATACGTTTTTCAAAGCTTCTTTTTTACCCCCCTCCCCCCCCCAAAAAAAAAAAAAAAACTTTGCTAGAAAATACCCTTTTGCTGGCGTTTTGCTGGGACACTTTTACACCAAGGAGGGGATTACTGGCATGATTTTCACAAGAATCAGAATTGAACTTCTTTGCTTTAAAGAAATTAAAGATTGTCCGAACATTTTCTGGATGGAACTTTCAGCTAGAATGGAATTGTCTTGTGGCAATTTCCTTGGAGGGGGATTTTGTTGGAGTATTTTTACGTCAAAAAAACTTTTCACAAAGTAATTTTCCGCGGGAGGAAGGAATTTTTCATGGAAGGGGAGCCGGATTTCCCGGTATTACCTTTTGATAACGATCAGAAACTAAATTAAAAAAAAAATTCAACTGAAAGTAAGGAGCAACATTAAAACTCAAAACGGACAGAAATTATTACGTATATGAAAAGGGTTGCCCCCTCCTCAAGACCTTGCCGTCTGTATTGAAAAAAATTGTGATTCTCACGTTAGAGGATTTCTATGCTCAAACTGTCACTATGATAAATGTGAACAGTGGGAAAATACCTATCCTGGTATGATATCGAAAAAACCAAAACGACCTTATCTTATTTCAGAGAGACTGGTATCGGCGAGGTTTTAAATTGCTTTGAGAGGAAGAACCTGGTCTAAACTTCAATTGCTGGAATAATATAAAGTATAGTTTCTGCGTCGTCGTTGTGAAGAGTTGTAGTGAGGAGTCAATCTATTCTGCAACATCCCTAGTGAATTAAAATGGGATTTCTGGAACATCCCTAACACTTTTCCCACAGGATTTCTAGGATACGCCCTTGGAAGATTCCCATGGCACTCCTTAGCGTTTTAAATAGAGCCATAGAAAAAATAGAATACAATTTCCAAGGCAAGGATAGGAAAATAGCATAGGATTCCTGTGACATGCCTGGCAGACTTCCCATGGCACTTCCCCGGTGTTTCAATATTTCCCCTAGCAACCGCCATTTATCTCGATTCGTAGCCATTTTTAGCACATTGTTTTTCTGGAAGACACTCAGAATTTCTGTGACCATGTGTAATATGGATGACGCTATCGAACGTGACAAGCTAGATTTCAGAAACCCATGGGGAATCCCCGATTGTAACCGAACACGGCACACATGTTGCTTAATGACAGTACAAATCTTACGCAATGACAGTGCACGCATCAATGTCACATAATACTTTTTTGGCATTTTATTATTTCGCCGAAACATTCAGCGCGTTTTTCTTTTAACTTAATGGTGGCACACATTTTTTGTAAGGTCAGCTCACGTTGCGTAATGTCGACGCACATCTTACGAAATGACGGCGCGCATTTTACGCAAATGACAGCGCACGCATTACTGTCAAATAATACTTTTTTGACATTTTATTTTTCACCGAAACGTAAAAAGCATTTTTTTCTTTCTTTCAAAGCTTTTTTTATTCTTTCTTTTTTTCTTTAGTTCTTTGTCCTCGCTGGGACTTGCAAGGTCAATTCCCTTTCACCGGAACAAAGCCCCAAGCAACAGGACTAAACTGCTATTCCTAGTATTCTGTCCTGATCAATATATTCTAATAATAGTCTATTACGTGAAACCTGAGATTTTTCATTTTTCGCACACGCTAGAACAGTGTTTTTACTGCCAAAATTTGACAAACAGTCGGAAATAATCTATTTCCATAAATTACACCTTTTCATTAAGTAATGCTTTTTAGAGAGTGATGTTAAACAATATTGTTGACTGTTCTTAATGTTTTTTTTTTGCGATAAAAGACAGAAGGGGTGATTAAGTTGTGCAAAAACCTAGGTATTAGAGACGCATCCTAAGCAACATATCTAAAGGATTAAGCTTATTGTAAATAAAAGTTTTATTAATTCAAACAAATTTACAACAATAAAAAACAAAGAAAAAGAAGTTAGAAAAACACAACAAACGAAAAAATAGAACTTGAAAAAGCTTATAAAGAATAAAGTAAAAGAAAAAACATGCATTAAAGAAATATACATCTTAGCATTCTTTATCAGACGGGCAAGATTGATATTAGAGTTAAATTTAAGCCATATTAATAACTTTTAACGAATATGCTCCCGTTTTTCTTTGAGCCAGGACTATGAATTTTTCACACCATTGTGACAATATATGACTCCTAACAATCCTTTACGGGGGGGGGGGGCAAATTTGACAAAGTTCGTGCTAACACTTGAGGATTTTAAACAGTTATTTACTATATTTTAACATTTTTTTCATGTTTTAAATATTTTCTAGGGCTTATGGGCCGAGATCTGAGAGTTTCTATGATTTTTTTTTAAATATTTTTCGTAATTTTCCTCGGGTTTAATAGATCCAAAGCTTACAAAATCCAAACATGATACTTCAAGCGATACTCCAAGATATTCACACCGCAGCAACATTGCTTGACTTTACCCCTGACATCACATCATCACCTCCAAGACATTTTTTCAGTCATTTCTTGTTAAGAATTATACTTCAATAGGGTGATTCAAGTTTTTCGCGAGCCTGGACTTTCATAATAACCTCCAAAACACTCCACGTCAGCGTGGCATCACCCACCTCCCTTTCAATCATCCACAGGGCACCCCCTAGGATATGTTCAAGCTTATCCCACCGAAAATAAGCTCATGAATCTAAATTAAACACTTTTTACTTGAACAGCAAAACTGGGCAGTTCGTTGTCAGAACGTAATACTCCAAGCAATTCACGCCACAGCGTCCCAGTTTCAGGTTGTATTTCCTATTGCTATTATTTTCCGACAATTCTAAGCCCTAAGCCACACCATTACAGAATCTTTACCAAAATATTGTAATATAGTGTCGTGGTTTATCCTGTCCATTTTGGAAGTTTTTTCGTTCTAAGCGTATGACTCAGAATGTTCTTGTAGTGTTGTGTCGTGATTTATCTTGTCATTGTTACCTCTTTTGATGTTTTCGAAGTTCATTTTGGAAGTTTTTTCGTAATGAAGCAAGATATTTTTCTAGTGTTGTGTCGTGGTTCATTTTATTAGTGTAAAAAATTACTTTATACTATCAAATTTTTTCTTGGAAGTAAAAGATTTTTTCTTAATAGTAACAAATTTTTTCTAACAAGTTTTCTGTTAGAACTAGAAAGTTGTTCTTAACACTAACAAATTTTCCCTTCCAAGTAAAAATTTTTTTCCTTAATACTAACAAAGTGTTACTTAATACTATCAAATTTCTCTTGGAAGTAACAGCTTTTTCTGAATAGTAAGAAAGTTTTTCTAATAACAGCAAGTTTACCGTCAAAGATAAGATATTTCTCTTAGAAGTAACAGTTATCTGTTTATGCTAACAAGTTTTCTGCTAGAAGTATCAAGTTTTTTCTAAACACTAACAAATTTTCTCTACGAAGAATCAGATCTTTCCTTTAATGCTAACAAACTTTTATTTAATGCTACCAAATTTCTCTTGGAAGTAATAAGTTTTTTCTTAATAGTAATAATTTTTTTTCTAATAACTTTTTCTTTAATACTAACAAATTTTTACTTAATATTATCAAATTTCTCTTGAAAGTAACATGTTTATTCTTAATAGTAAAAAAAAATTTCTGATAGCAGCAAGTTTTCCCTCAAAGATAACAAATTTATGTTAGAAGTAACAATTTTTTGCCAATGCTAACAAGTTTTTCTGTTAGAAATAACTTTCTTCTTAATACTAACAAATTTTTAATTAATACGATCAAGTGTCTTTTCGATATAATAGGTTTTACTTAATAGTAAGTTAACTAAGTTTAAGGTAGGTACGTTTAACTTGGATTTACAAGACCGTTCATTCTAACCAAAGTTAAATGAACCTTACTTGAAAACAGTTAACTTAATGTAGTTAAGAAGTTTTCTAGCAGATGACTTGTTAGCATAAACATAAAAATGGCACTTCTAAGAAAAAGTTCTTATCTTTGACGGAGAACTTGCTTCTATTAGAAAAAATTCTTACTACGAAGAAATACCTATTACTTCCAAAAGACATTTGATAGTATTAAGTAAAAATTTGTTTGTGTTAAGGAGAAAGTTGTTACTTCGAAGATAAAATTTGTTAGTGTTAAGAAAACCTTGCTACTTGCAACAGAAAACTGGGTAGCATAGACAGAAAATTGTTACTTCTAAGAGAAATTTGTTATCTTTGAGGGAAAACTTCTGCTATTATAAAAAATTTGTTATTATTAAGAAAAAACCTGTTACTTCCAAGAGAAATTTAATAATATTAAGTAACAGTTTGTTAGTATTATAGAAAAAGTTATTACTTCGAAGAGAAAATTTGTTAGTGATTTGAAACGCTTGCTACTTCTAGCGGGAAGCATGTTATCAAAAACAAAAAAATCGTTACTTCTAAGAGAAATTTATTATCTTTGACGGAAAACTTGTTACTATTAAAAAATTGCTACTAATAAGAAAAACCTGTTACTTCCAAGAGAAATTTGATAATATTAAGTAAAACTTTGTTAGTATTAAGGGAAAAGTTGTTACTTCGAAGGGAAAATTGTTATTCTTAATAAAAACTTCTTTCTTCTAACAGAAAACTTGTTGGGATAGACAGAAACATATTACTTCTAAGAAAAATATGTTATCTTTGATGGAAAACTCAATGCCATTAGAAAAAAATTGTTTGTGTTAAGAATAAACCTGTTACCTCCAAGAGAAATTTGAAAATATTAAGTAAAAGTTTGATAGTATTAAAGAAAAAGTTGTTACTTCGAAGACAAAATTTGTTAGTGTTAAGAAGAACTTGCTACTTCTAGCAAAAAACTTGTTAGAATAAATAGAAAATTGTTACTTCTAAGAGAAATATCTTATCTCTGAGAGAAAACTTGCTGTTATTCGAAAAAATTTCTTACTATTAATAAATACCTGTTACTTCCAAGAGAAATTAGCAAAAACAGAAAATTGTTACTTCTAAGAGAAATATCTTTTCTTTGACGGAAAATTGCTGTTATTAAAGAAAACTTCCTTACTATAAAGAAAAATCTGTTACTTCCCTGAGAAATTTGATAGTATAAAGTAACAGTTTTCTAGTACTAAGGAAAAAGCCGTTACTTCAAAGAGAAAATTTGTTAGCGTTGAGAAAAACTTGCTACTTCTAGCAGAAAATGTGTTATAATGAACAGAAAATATTACTTCTAAGAGAAATATCTTATCTCTAACAGAAAATTTGCTGTTATTAGAAAAACATTCTTACTAGTAAAAAAAACCTGTTCCTTCCAAGAGAAATTAGCATAAACCGAAAATTGTTACTTCTAAGAGAAATATCTTATCTTTGGCGAAAAACTTGCTGTTATTAGAAAAAGTTTCTTACTATTAATAAAACCTATTTCTTCCAAAATACATTAGATAGTATTAAGTAAAGCTTTACTAGTATTAAGGATGAAGTTGTTACTTCGAAGAGAAAATTTGTTAGTGCTAAGAAAAACTTGCTACTTGTAACAAAAAATTTGTTAGAATAGACAGACAATTGTAACTTCTAAGAGAAACTTGTTATCTTCGAGGAAAAGCTTGCTACTATTAGAAAAATTTGTTTAATGTTAAGATAAAACCTTTTACTTCCAAGAGAAATTTGATAATATTAAGTAACAATTTGTTAGTATTAAAGAAAATTTATTACTTCGAAGATAAAATTTGTTAGTTTAAAGAAAAACTTGAGACTTCTACTGGAAAACATGTTATAAAAAACAAAAAAAAAATTGTTACTTCTAAGAGAAATATCTGATCTTTGACATAAAACTTGCTTTTATTAGAAAAACTTTCTTACTATTACGAAAAACTAGTACTTCCAAGAGACATTTGATAGTGTCAAGTATAACTTTCTTATCATTAAGGACAAACTTGTTACTTTGAAGAAAAAATTTGTTAATATTAAGAACAGCTTGCTACTTCTAACAGAAAACGTGTTAGCATAAACAGATAATTCTTACTTCTCAGAGAAATTTGTTATCTTTGACGAAAAACTTGCTGCTATTAGAAAAAATTAGTTACTGTTAAAAAAACCTGTTATTTCCAACAGAAATCTGATAGTATTAAGTAAAACTGCTAGAATTAAGAAAAAGGCTGTTACTTCGAAGGGAAAATTTCTTAGTGTTAAGAAAAACTTGCTTCTTCTAACAGAAAACTTGTTAAGATATACAGAAAATTGTTACTCCTAAGAAAAATTTGTTTGCTTTGACGGAAAACTCACTGCTATTAGGAAAAATTGTTGATACTAAGAAAATACTTGTTACCTCCAAGAGGAATTTGATAATATGTAGTAAACATTTGTTAGTATTAAAGAAAAAGTTGTTACTTCGAAGATAAAATTTGTTAGTGTTAAGAAAAACTTGCTAATTCTAGCAGAAAACTTGTTAGAATAAACAGAAAATTGTTACTTCTAAGAGAAATATCTTATCTCTGACAGAAAACTTGCTGTTATTCGAAAAACGTTCTTACTATTAAGAAAAACATGTTCCTTCCAAGAGAAATTAGCATAAACAGAAAATTGTTACTTCTAAGAGAAATATCTTATCTTTGACGAAAAACTTGCTGTTATTAGAAAAACTTTCTTACTATTAATAAAACCTATTTCTTCCAAAAGACATTAGATAGTATTAATTAAAGCTTTACTAGTATTAAGGATGAAGTTGTTACTTCGAAGAGAAAATTTGTTAGTGCTAAGAAAAACTTTCTACATCTAACAAAAAACTTTTTAGCATAGACAGAAAATGGTTACTTCTAAGAGAAACTTGTTATCTTCAAGGAAAAGCTTGCTACTATGAGAAAAATTTGTTTACGATTAAGATAAAACTTTTTATATCCAAGAGAAATTTGATAATATTAAGTAACAATTTGTTAGCATTAAAGAAAAAGTTATTGCTTCGAAGATAAAATTTGTTAGTGTTAAGAAAAACTTGCTACTTCTACCGGAAAACCTGTTATTAAAAAAAATCGTTACTTCCAAGAGAAATATCTGATCTTTGTCAGAAAACTTGCTTTTATTAGAAAAACTTTCTTACTATTACGAAAAACCTATTGCTTCCAAGAGACATTTGATAGTGTCAAGTAAAACTTTCTTATCATTAAGGACAAACTTATTACTAGGAAGAAAAAATTTGTTAATGTTAGGAACAACTTGCTACTTCTAACAGAAAACTTGTTAGCATAAACAAAAAATTGTTACTTCTCAGAGAAATTTGTTATCTTTGACGGAAAACTTGCTGCTATAAGAAAAAATCAGTTACTATTAAGAGAAAACTGTTACTTCCAACAGAAATCAGATAGTAAAACTTTGCTAGGATTAAGAAAAAAGTTGTTACTTCGAAGGGAAAATTCTTACTATTAAGACAAACCTGTTGCTTCCAAGAGAAATTAGCATAAACAGAAAATTGTTACTTCTAAGAGAATTATCTTATCTTTGACGGAAAACTTGCTGTTATTAGAAAAACTTTCTTGCTATTTATAAAATCTATTTGTTCTAAAAGACATTAGATAGTATTAAGTAAAGCTTTACTAGTATATAGGAGAAGGCTGTTACTTCGAAGAGAAATTTTGTTAGTGTTAAGAAAAACTTAATACTTCTAACAAAAAACGTTTTATCATAGACAGAAAATTGTTACTTCTAAGAGAAACTTGTTATCTTCGAGGAAAAGCTTGCTGCTATTAGAAAATTTGTTTACGATTAAGATTAAACCTTTTACTTCCAAGAGAAATTTGATAATATTAAGTAACAATTTGTTAGCATTAAAGAAAAAGTTATTACTTCGAAGATAAAATTTGTTAGTGTTAAGAAAAACTTGCTACTTCTACCGGAAAACTTATTATCCAAAACAAAAAAATTGTTACTTCTAAGAAAAATATCTGATCTTTGACAGAAAACTTTCTTTATTAGAAAAACTTTCTTACTATTGCGAAAAACCTATTACTTCCAAGAGACATTTGGTAGTGTCAGGAAAAACTTTCTTATCATTAAGGACAAACTTGTTACTTAATACTATCTAATGTCTTTTGGAAGAAATAAGTTTTATTAATAGTAAGAAAGGTTTTTTAATAACAACAAGTTTTCCGTCAAAGATAAGAAATTTCTCTTAGAAGAAAAATTTTTCTTTTTATGCTAATTTCTCTTCGAAGCAACAGGTTTGTCTCAATAGTAACAAAGTTTTTCTAATAACAGCAAATTTTCTGTTAGAGATGAAATATTTCTCTTAGAAGTAATAATTTTCTGTTTATTCTAACAAGTTTTCTGCTAGAAGTAGCAAGTTTTTTATTACCACTAACAAATTTTCTCTTCGAAGTAACAACTTTTTCTTTAATACTAACATATGTTTACTTAATATTATCAACTTTTTCTTGGAGGTAACAGGTATTTTCTTAGTAGTAAAATTTTTTTTCTAATAGCAGTGAGTTTTCCGTCTAAGATAATAAATTTTTTTAGAAGTAACAATTTTCTCTCTATCTTAACAAGTTTTCTGTTAGAAGAAGCAAGTTTTTCTTAACACTAAGAATTTTTTCCCTTCGAAGTAACAACTTTTTTCTTAATCCTAGTAAAGTTTTACTTAATACTATCAGATTTCTGTTGGAAGTAACAGGTTTTTTCTTAATAGTAATAATTTTTTCTAATAGCAGCAAGTATTCGGTCAAAGATAACAAAGTTCTCTGAGAAGTAACCATTTTCTGTTGATGCTAACAAGTTTTCTGTTAGAACAAATTTTTTCTTTAAAGTATCAAGTTTGTCCTTAATGATAAGAAAGTTTTACTTGACACTATCAGATGTCTCTTGGAATTAATAGGTTTTTCGTAATAGTAAGAAACTTTTTCTAATAAAAGCAAGTTTTCTGTGAAAGATCAGATATTTCTCTTAGAAGTAACGATTTTTTTTGTTTTTGATAACAAGTTTTCCCGTAGAAGTAGCAAGTTTTTCTTAACACTAATAAATTTTATCTTCGAAGTAGAATTTGTTAGTATTAAGGAGAACTTTCTGTTAGAGTTTTCTGTTAGAAGAAGCAAGTTTTTCTTAACGCTAAGAAATTTTCCCTTCGAAGTAACAACTTTTTTCTTAATCCTAGTAAAGTTTTACTTAATACTATCAGATTTCTGTTGAAAGTAACAGGTTTTTCTTAATAGTAAACAATTTTGTCTAATAGCAGCAAGTTTTCCGTCAAAGATAACAAATTTCTCTGAGAAGTAACAATTTTCTGTTTATGCTAACAAGTTTTCTAATAGAAGTAGCAAGTTGTTCTTGATATTAACAAATTTTTTTTTCAAAGTAACAAGTTTGTCCTTAATGATAAGAAAGTTTTACTTGACACTACCAAATGTCTCTTGGAAGTAATAGGTTTTTCGTAATAGTAAGAAAGTTTTTCTAATAAAATCAAGTTTTCTGTCAAAGATAAGATATTTCTCTTAGAAGTAACGATTTTTTCCTTTTTGATAACAAATTTTCCGGTAGAAGTAGCAAGTTTTTCTTAAAACTAACAGGTTTTATCTTCGAAGTAGAATTTTTTAGTGTTAAGGAGAACTTGCTACTTCTAACAAAAAACTTGTTAGCACAGACAGAAAAATGTTACTTCTACGAGAAATTTGTTATCTTAAGTTACTATTAAGAAGAACCCTGTTACTTCCATGAGAAATTTGATAGTATTAAGTAAATGTTTGTTACACTGATAAGACAAACCACGACAAAACACTAGAAAAATATCTTGAGGCATATGTTTACAACGAAAAAATTTCCAAAATGTACCTTGAAATCATCAAAGAGGTAACACTGACAAGATAAACCACGACACAACACTACAAGAACGTTCTGAATCATAGGTTTCGAACGAGAAAACTTCCAAAATGGACTATGAAACTTCAAGTGAGGTAACACTGGCAGGATAAACGACGACACCAAATTACAGAATGTCGGTAAAGGGTCTGTAATGGTGTGGTATAGGGCTGGGAATTGTCGGAAAATAATAGCAATAATAAATATAACATGACACTGTGGCGTGAATTGCTTGGAGTATCACGTTGTGACAACGAAATCCCAGTTCCGCTGTTCAAGTAAAAACAGTGTTTAATTTAGATTCCTGAGCTTATTTTCGGTAGGAAAAGCTTGAAAATTTCCTAAGGGGGGGATGGAGGTTGATGTAGGGTGGGCCTGGAAGAGCTGGCATACTTAATAACTGTAGGCCCTGTAGGCCTGGAAGAGTCGGCATATGCAATAACTGAAGGCCCTGCAGGCCTGGAAGAGCCGGAATACTTAAAAACTGAAGGCCTTGTGGGCACGGAAGATCCAGCATATACAATAACTGAAGGCCTCATAATCATTACAGGGGTTGTATCGCTGACTCTTGCCTTCTTTGTGGCCGGGGGAAGCTCTTGTGAGTCCTTGAAAAAGAAATAAAATTACAGTTTTTTAATGAAAAAATATTGAAACGAGACCCTACAGTCCTCAATAATGGGGTTGGGGTAGGTACAAGATTGTGTCTAAAATTTAATTAGAAAGTGTCGTTCTTTTTTTGCTATGATTGTTTATTTAATATGATTTTAAAACATGGAAAAAAAGTTGTAAAATTTCAATTCAATAATAAAAAATGCGTAAAGAAACAAAAAAACTAGAAACATTATTTTTCTAATAGAAAAACTCACGACTGACATATTTATATTATCCTCGTTTTGTACTTTTAATATATCTCTTTTTTTTGCTAGAAGTACATTTGATATGATTTAAAGACGTGAGAGAAAAGATGAAAAAAATCTACGTAAAAAAGGTAGAGCTATAGAGGGGAGGGGGAGGGGGCTGTAGGGGACTGAAGGGGGGCCTAGAAAGTGGGGGGCCTTTCATTTCCATTACGATACTACGTCCTTTTTCTAGTTCATAACTTTGAGCTTATTTTCGGTAGGAAAAGCTTGAAAATTTCCTAAGGGGGGGATGGAGGTTGGTGTAGGGTGGGCCTGGAAGAGCTGGCATACTTAATAACTGTAGGCCCTGTGGGCCTGGAAGAGTCGGCATATGCAATAACTGAAGGCCCTGCAGGCCTGGAAGAGCCGGAATACTTAAAAACTGAAGGCTTTGTGGGCACGGAAGATCTAGCATATACAATAACTGAAGGCCTCATAATCATTACAGGGGTTGTATCGCTGACTCTTGCCTTCTTTGTGGCCGGGGGAAGCTCTTGTGAGTCCTTGAAAAAGAAATAAAATTACAGTTTTTTCATGAAAAAATATTGAAACGAGACCCTACAGTCCTCAATAATGGGGTTGGGGTAGGTACAAGAATGTGTCTAAAATTTAATTAGAAAGTGTCATTCTTTTTTTGCTATGATTGATTATTTAATATGATTTTAAAACACGGAAAAAAAGTAGTAAAATTTCAATTCAATAATAAAAAATGCGTAAAGAAACAAAAAAACTAGAAATATTATTTTTCTAATAGAAAAGCTCACGACTGACATATTTATATTATCCTCGTTTTGTACTTTTAATATATCTCTTTTTTTTGCTAGAAGTACATTTGATATGATTTAAAGACGTGAGAAAAAAGATGACAAAAATCTACGTAAAAAAGGTAGAGCTATAGAGGGAGGGGGAGGGAGAAGGGGGAGGGGGCTGTAGGGGACTGAAGGGGGGGATAGAAAGTGGGGGGCCTTTCATTTCCATTACGATACTACGTCCTTTTTCTAGTTCATAACCAGAAAAAAAAATTAAAATGAGGTTAAGGATCCTGTCACACTCATAATACATATTCTACCATTATTCATGTTAAGGCTTGGGTTTAATAATAACCCATGGACGGAACACAAAAGTTTAAGAATGGCTCGTAAGATGAGATGTTTTTTTCAAAAACTAATGATTATATATTATATCTAAACCCGTAAAATCCAGTAAATGCTCTTTTTAAACCGCTCCCCCTGAATGAACCTGGTTCAAAATATTGCACAGACTGAATTCAACAGCTCATTAATTGGCTAACGTGATTTTAAAACAATACAATTTGCTAACTATTGGGTACTGTAAATGTCATTCGATAAACTGAAACTTTATTAGAAATAGTCCCACCAACAATTAAGCATACAACAAATAATACATCACAAATCTATTGTTTATAGCATGCATCATCATCACAATTGTTTTTGTTAAAATCCATCTTAATGTATCAAGTTCAATTCATCTACTACATTTTAGCAATAGCATCCGTTCTTTTATATGAAAATATTCGCTTGAGATAAGGATAGGGCATCCATTGGAATCTTGGCAACGCTAGTAAAAAATTCCTTATCGCAGAACTTGAGATAAGAATAGCCGCTTGAAATGATTTCCTATGAGTCTGCTCGAAGTAATAGCATTTTTTTCACCGAGAAGAATTGTTTCCAGAGATATGATAGATCTCGTAGAGTATGCGTGTTGTTAACGGCAGAGAGAGGATATGAGGGATTGGTAACTCCAATAGAACAATAGATATGGGTACCGCTCGGAATGTAGGACCACTTTTTATGGTGGGATATAGGTCCACTTAAAGTAATGCCCTATGGGCCTGCTTGTATCAATTGACAAATACTACTACTGCCTCCCTGAAAACTTGCATGAGACCTTTAACAGGGGCAATAATGGAGATATTGTCAAACAAGTTGTTGACATATTGAGCTAAGGCGGAATCAAAAGTATCAGGCCTTTGGTGTAGTCCCCTGGCTTTTTCAATTGAGGACCTGTGTCCCGATAATCTCTCGCCTACTCACTGTTGGGTTTTACCAACATAAAACTGCCAGAAGAACAAGGAATTCCATAAACACTACTACCCAGAATGGGGCTGGTTCTATCTTTGTCACTGTTGAAAAAGCTCTGTATTGTATTTGAATTTTTAAAGGTGTCATTAAGGTTATATTTTCTTAGGATCATTTTCAGTTTCTCACTCAATTGGGGAACATAGGGTAGAACAGTAAAAAGTTTCTTATCTTTCTTCTGTTTAGGGGGATGTTGATCTAAACAAAAACACACTCTATACAAGCAAGTTATCAAAAGTGCGCATCAGCAGTATCCCAGGAATGGTCTAGGGTATGAAGTTGAAACTCTCGGACATATTAAGGGGGTGTTGAACTAGCCCAAATGCAAAATGTGCATACTACTACAACTAATAACAGTACTACTACTACTAAAACTACCACTGCTACAGCTACTACTACTATTGCTACAACTATTACTACGGGACTATTACTAGTACTACTGGAGCAAAGGGTATTAAAGTGAATTTTCAGGCAGTATTGAAGAGGATAGTGAACTAAATTGAAACACACTATGTGCATGCAGGTTATTAAAAGGTCGAAATAGCTATATTTCAGGTACAGCTTTGAGTATTAAGTTGAAACTTACAGTGCATGTTAATGGGGATGTTGAGCCAACCAAAAGGTAATATTTGTATACTACCCCAACAACTTCTACTGCTACTGCTGATACATCTATTAAGACTAAGGATTTTAAGGAGACATTTTCAGATAATTTCCGGTAATATTTTATATTAAACTGAAACAAATTGTATGTGTGCTGGCTGTCAAATGGCCGTATCAGCAGTATGTCAAGAACAGCTTGGAGAATTAGGTTGAAACTTTCAGAGCAGTGTGAGGGGTATGTTGAGCTAATAAGAAAACACCATATGCATACTACTGCTACTAACAGTAGTACTAATACTTGTATTATACTACTTATGGTATTAATGTGGGACTGTTTGAGAGGGACTGTTGATAGGGGTCTTGGACTGAATCAAAACACATTATGCGCATGCAGTTTATTAACAAAGCGTACCAGACATATCTCAGAAACGGATTTAAGTATTTAGTTGAAACTATCAGGGCATGAGGAGGGGATTTTGTACTAGACCAAAAAGGCACAGTGTCAATACCATTACTGCTTACTACTAACACGTGTACTGCTGTCACTAATACATCATTTTTAGCTCTTACTAATGCTTCAGTTAGGCTATAAAGGGCATAGAATATACCCTATACCCTAGAATAGGCTATAAAGTAGAAATTTCCACAGAAAGTTTATGTTGCTTTAAAACTAAATCGAAAGCCACTATGAGTATGGTGGTTGCAAATAAGATATATCCGCAATATCTCAAGAACGACTGAAGGTACCAAGTTGAAACTTTTAAGGCTACTGAAATTACTACTTTCTGGTCCTACAATTGAACCAAATCAAAATAGTGTAACTGCATCCAGATTGTCAAAATAGCACAAATACAATTTTGGGGAATAGTAGCAAGTTTTATTTTTCAGGAAAACTTGAAGATTTGTAAAACTAAATTAACTAACTTAATCAATACAATATGTGTCCAGATTTGCAAAAGGGCGTGCCTTATTAAATATTGTTAAAAAATTTTCTCCAAAATATAAATAGCAATCCAAACTATGGATTTTTACAAAAAAAACCGAAAGGATTTAAAATATTCTTTTTTCTAATGAAAAAGACTATGTTAATAAAAAAACGAGCAAAAATTAGTTTTAAAATCTTTTTCCACGAAATAGGTTTTTCAGAGAAAAGTAAAAAGCTATGTTAAACCTAAAATAAGCAGATATAAAGTAAAATATCTTTCCAAGCGTAAAAATACCAATAAAATAATCATCAGTAAATTAAACAAACCCAAAAGGAAAAGAAATTACAATAAACAACCGAGTCAAACTCAAAACGAGCAAAAACTAAGATGAGTGGGGCTCACGCTTACCATGCATTCTGAAGACCAGAACATGATTTGCACTGTACTGAAAACCAAATACATTTTAAAAGTTTTCAATTTTTAACTTTTGTAAATTCAAAACCATTTAGAGTTTAAGGAATAAATACCCGAATATGTATATTAAATTGTCAAACCACATATATTTGTTATTTTGTTCAGTAATCTTGGTTATGATGTTGTTTTTTTGTGGATATTAGGAGAAATAGGAACATTTAGCTAGAAATAAGGATTGTTTTGTGCAAAGAGCATATTAACTTCTGGTATTCAGAATGCATGGTTCATTACATTTCTTTAACAAACTTATTTTGTGGAAACCGTTTTTTTTTAGTTTAATTCATAAGCGCGCTAGTTTTTCAATACTCTAAAAATATAAGACCTTGGATTCACCGATCTTCAGTCTTTTACAGTAATGCAAATCTTGCAAATATTTTCAGTATAAGAATCATATGCCCTTCTCCAGAATATGGACCTCGACCTCATAATGAAAAGTCTATCTGAACATAATGAAAAGCCTATTCACAAATATGATGATGTATTTTATATTCTTAAGGAATATGTCTGTTTTGGTGATCCAAAAACTGATATTTTTATAAAAATCAGTGTAACCGGTCTAATATATAGAAAAATATTTGGTTAAGACATGTGGAAGTATTAGGTTTGTTATCTAGAGATAATACGTGATGCAACATTTGATAAACTACACTTTGAAAACTATTGAAACATCTTTTTGCATCATTGAAGTTTCCTCTTATTTCTGCTTAAGTATTTATTAAAAATGGACGTTTGGTTACAATTTATTAGGTAAGATAATTAACAAGTCATGAACAGTTTGTCATATTTATGTTCCTTAATGTATGTTCTTGCATAGTGATTTGACTGAGCTTCTACAATTGTTCAGCTATTGTGCAATTGATCGCGTCTATTTCGATCTCTATATCAGAGATCTATCACGTGCTTTATATATAGTGTGTTGTTTATTATTCAGTTATATCCATGACAATGAATGTGTTGAATGAATACGGAAATCCTTTGTTTCCACTCTTCCAAACTCGATTTAGTTATTCTTATGTGATTTTCTATACTTAGTAACAAACTTTCAACACATCCTTGGATACAATAATCAAGTTACAATAGCTAGCAATAGTCATGAGATACTAGACTAGGATATCAAGCAGTTTAGGTACAGGTGAAGATGGTCATCAGTTTCAGTCTTTTTATGAAATTAACTAAGAAAAAATTTGAACAAAATAAGTTTTTCAAAAAAGGCAAAGAACCAAAAATTAGAAAATAGAATCAAATAATCTACCAAGGATACAACTACCAAAAATCAATTAAAATAAGTCAAACTCAAAACGAGCAGCAATTAATCTGTGTAGGGTTCTAAAAACTATGCTTTCTAAAGGCTAGAATATAATTTGTACTTTACTGAAAAAAATTCAAATTAAAAAAATGAGCATTGTAAGTTTAATATACATGGGCTACGCTGATATTTATTCCTTAAAATCTTGATTAATTTTTGATACCTTAAAGTCATAAAAGTGAAAACATCTAAAAGAATTTTTCCAGTAAAGTATAAATTATATTCTTGCTTTTAGAAAGCATAGGGTATATAACCCTACACAGATCAATTTCTGCTCGTTTTGATTTTGAATTATTTTAATATCTGTTTTTTTTTTGGGGGGGGGGTCATTTATTTATTTATACTAATTTGTGGTAGTTGTATCCTTGGTAGATTATTTGATTCTATTTTGGTTCATTTTTGGTTTAATGGAGTTCTTTACTTTTTTTTGAAAAACTTGTTTTGTGCAAAAAGTTTTTTTGATTAATTTCTGTTCGTTTTATATTGACATAGTCTTTTTCAGGGAGAAAGACAGAACCTCTTCTGAAGTTAAACAACCATTCCTTCCATAAAAACCTTTAATACCTCCTGGGCATAACTTACAACCCTTGCCCCTAAGCTCTGGCGCTTGTTTCAACCCCAAAAGCCTTGTTATATGATATTTAGACTATTTTGAATAGAATGGGTATCTCAAATTTCCATTAGACGCATTTCGGGACAACATGACGTGTGTGTAGGGGGGAGAGGGTAGTTGCCCTCTGATCACTTTGCTCTTAAAAAGAGCACTAGAGCTTCTGATTACTAATCCAATAAGCCCCCTTTGAAGTTTATGTGACCACACTTTCTATAAAAACCCTATATGTCCCCAGGGCATAACTTACAACCTTTGCCCTGAGGGCTGGGGGGGGGATTTGTTATCCTCAAAGACATAATTTTCAAACCTTTCTGATAGGCTTAACAAAATGGCTATGTCAAAAATTTTGATTGGAAGTGTTTGGGAAAATGATAGGCGTGGATGGAGACATTTACCATCTGATCACTTTCGACTAATAAAAAAGGCACTAGTCCTCTCAATTTCCAATCTAATGAGCCCTTTTTGAAGCTTCTACGACAAAACTTTTTATAAAAACGTTATATGCCCCAAGGGCATAACTTACGACCCTTGTCATGGGGGCTATTGGGGGAGGGTTGTCATTCTCAAAGACATAATTTCCCTGCCTTTCAAATACGTTGAACAAAATGGCTATATCGAAATGTTGATCGGAAATGTTTGGGGAAATGATGGGGGTGAGGCGATTCTCCCTCTGATTACTTTCGACTATTAAAAAGGGCAATAGCCCTCTCAGTTTCCAGGCCAAAGAGCCATTTTTTGACGTTATTACGATAATACATTCTATATGACGTTATATGCCCCCAGGATATAAATTAAAACCTTAGCCCTGAGGGCTGTGTGGGGGGATTTCATACTCAAGAACA
>CM051258.1:41937434-42077434 GCA_027921565.1 Artemia sinica
AATCATCTTAAAAACTTAGGCCATAAAAATAATAAGTTTAAAGTCATTACACAGCATTAAAATAATGGATTGATTTATCAGGTAACATCTTGGTCTCACCTAGTACTACTCGACATGAAGAACATATCAACCATAATATGAACTCTGGATATCCAGTTATTACTCTATATAAAACGGAGAATTTTAAGTTGGGATACAAATTCTAAAGCGAGTCTGTAGGGACACTTCGAATTTGTCTACAAAATAATTATAAATACCTTTTTCAGATCCAAAACCAAAGTCAATCATTGAACTGACCTCGTTGTGCAGAAGTGATGCCAAATTAAACGAAAATAAATAAAGCAACAATCTAAAAATACCTTGCTGTTAAAGTGTCCTTAGAAAGTTTACTTTTATTGTACCAAAATTTCTATATTGTTTGGTGTTTTCAGTAAAGCGCTAGTTTTCTGTATCGTACAAACATAGGGAAATATCACCAGTTGATTTATTTGCATTAGTTTTAATGATATATATTAGATAGACTCTGAAGTAATAATTTTAGTTCGTTTTAAGTTTCGACTTCGCTCTTTACTTCCCTCCGAAAAACTTAGTTTTTTTAAAATTAATCCATGCTTGTTTTTGATTAAAATTTAATTTAAGAAAATACTACTATGACCTCTTTTATTTATACGTAATAATTTCTGTTCGTTTAAAGTTTTAATGTTGGTTCTTAGTTTCAGTTGAAAATTATATATATATATATATATATATTATATATATATATATATATATATATATATATATATATATATATATATATATATATATATATATATAATATATATATATATATATATATATATATTATATATATATATATATATATATATATATATATATATATATATATATATATATATATATATATATACATATATATATATATATATATATATATATATATATATATATATATATATATATATATATATATATATATATATATATATATATATATATATATATTTCATAATCACTTCCAATCGTCCAATCTAGGGAAGAAAAGACACCCTTATTAAGGAGCTGAACTAAGAAACCGTACAAGAATTGAAGGAAAAAATAAGCTTAGAGTGGGAAAAAAAAATCAAAACATAGTGACGTTTCTTTTTGTAAAAAAAAAAGTAAAAAGAAAAAATAGATCTTTGATTCTTTGTTATAAAAAATTTAATTTAGTAGCGCTTAAGAAATTAGCTCCAGGCAAGTAGCTACGACAAAAAAGGTTAACTGAGCGGACAGGTTTGTTTATCGACATACTTGCGGAAAATTTTGCTAGCTCAACAGAAATGTATCTTTAGGCTTAGGGATTTGTTTGACCTGTCCCTAAATAGAAAGCCACTCATTACTCAGAAACGAATGGAAATTTCAAAAAAAGATCAAACTCAAAACGATCAGAAATTAACATAAGTTGGGCTCAAAACCCCTATGCCTTTCCAAGGTCAGAACATATTTTGCACTTTACTGAAAAAAATATAAATGTTTTTACTTTTATAACTTTAATAAATCAAATAATATTAACATTTTGATTACTAAATATCAGTATATGTGTATTAAACTGACAATGCAAATTCATTTGTATTTTTTCAGTAAAGTGTAAATTATGTTCTGGCCTTGGGAAGGCATAGGGGTTTTGAACCCAACTTCTGTTAATTTCTGCTCGTTTTGAGTTTGACTCGGTTATTTATTGTAATTTCTGTTCGTTTTGGGTTTCATTTATTTATCGATGCTGATTTGTGGTAGTTTCACGCTTGGTAGATTATTTGATTTTATTTTTGCTTATTTTTTGTTTAATGGAGTTCTGTACTTTTCTTTGAAAAACTTATTTTATGGAAAAAAAATTTTTTAATTAATTTCTGTTCGTTTTATATTGACATAGTCTTTTCAGAGAAAAAGAAAATAATACTTTAAATATTTTCGTTTCTTTAAGAATTAATATTTTGGCCTCCTATTTATACGCTGGAGAAAATTTTTTTGTAATTTTTAACAAGAAACGCCCTCTTAAAAATCTGGACACAAATAGTAGTGTTTAATGTAGTTTCATACCTCCTCTAGTTGACCTGAAATGGGAAACTTGATACCATTCGCAAAAAAATATGTTCACTTTCTTTGACAGCTTAGATACACTTTCGCTATTTTGATTTGGTTAAATTTTAAGAGCAGAAGCAGCCCAAAAAATTTGAACATAATACCCTCAGTCTTTCTTGGGATACTGCTGAGATGCCTCATTGGGAATTAGCATTAACACCGTGCATTTTGATTTAATATTATGGCAACATTTAGTTTTTAAACATAAAGTCAAATGAAAGGGGAGGGGCGTGGGAGGGGGATTAGTTTCCCTCCAATCACTTTCGACTATTAAAAAGGGCCTCAGCCCTTTCTATTTTCAATCAAATGAGCCATTTTCGAAGTTCCTACGACAACTCCTTCGATACAAAGTGCCCCGGTCTAAAAAAAAAAAAATAACAATACATTGTACCCACATCGATCTTTAATATAAAAATGTCAAGCCTTCCAGTCACTTTCGACTATTAAAAAGGGCACTAGGCCTTTCAATTTCCAATCTAATGAGCCCTTTTTGAGTTTCTACGACAACGCTTCCTATAAACACCTTATATGCCCCAGGGAATAAATTACAATCCTTACCCTGAGGGCTGTAAGGGTGGTTGTCATCCTCTAAGACCTAATTTCCAGAACTTACAACTACGTTAAACAAAATGGCTATCACAAAATTTTGATTGGATGTGTCTGGGAAAATGGTGGGCGTGAGAGGGGCGTTAGTCTTTCTCCAATCACTTTCAACTATTAAAAAAGGCACTAGCCCTTTCAATTTCCAATCAAATGAGCCCTTTTGAAGTTTCTACGAAAACGCATTCAATAAAAACCTTATATGCCCCCAGGGGATAACTTACAACCCTCGCCCTGAGGGTTGGGGGGAGGGGGGATGCCATCCTCAAAGACCTAATTTTCAGAACTTTTTACTATGTTGAAGAAAATGGCTATCTGAAAATTTTGATTGGATGTGTTTGGGGGAATGGTGGGTGTGAGAGGGGGGTTAGTTACCCTCCAATCACTTTCAACTATTAAAAAGGGCACTAGCCCTCTCAATTTCCAATTGAATAAGCCCCTTTTGAAGTTTTTACGACAACTATATCATTAAAAACCTTATATGCCCCCAGGGTATAACTTACAACCTTTGCCCTGGGGACTCTGGGGGTTTTGTCATCCTTAAATACACAATTTCCAGAACTTTCAAATACGTTGAACAAAATAAATATCTCTAAACTTTGATTGAATGTGTTTGGGGAAATGGTGGGCATGAGAGGGGGGTTAATTACTCTCCACTCAGTTTCGACTATTAAAAAGGGCAATTTCAATTTCCAATCAAATGAGCCCCTTTTGAAATTTCTACAACAACTTTCTACATAAACCTTATATGCCCCCAGGGCATAACATACAACCATTGCACTGAGGGCTATGATGCCGCTATCATCCTAAAAGACCTAATTTCCAGAACTTTCGACTGCGTTGAACAAAATTGATATCTCTAAATTTTGATTGGATGTGTTTGGGGAAATGATGGGCGTCAGAGGGGAGTTAGTTGCCCTTCAATCACTTTCGACTATTAAAAATGCACTAGCCCTTTCAATTTTCAATTGAATGAGCCCTTCTTGATGTTTTTACAACATTGCTTTCTATAAAAACCTTACATGCTCCCAGGGCATAACTTACAACCCTTGCCCTGGGGGTTGTGGGGGGTATGGACTGTCATCCTTAAAGACCTAATTTCCAAAACTTTCAACTACGTTGAATAAAATGGCTATCTAAAAATTTTGATTGGATGTGTTTGGGGAAAAGGTGGGCGTGAGAGGGGGGTTAGTTTCCCTCAAATCACTTTCGACTATTAAAAAGGGCACTAGCCCTTTGAATTTCCAATCGAATGAGCCCTTTTTCAAGTTTCTACGACAAAGATTTCAATAAAAACATTATATTCCCCCAGGGCATAACTTATAACCCTTGCCCTGGAGACTGTGGGGGGAGTGCCCTGCTCAAAGGTATAATTTCCTGAACTTTAAACTGCGTGTTACAAAATGGCTATTTAAAAATTTTGATTGGATATGTTTGGGGACTGAGGGCTGTGGGGAGTGTCCTCCTCAAAAAGATAATTTCTATCGGGAAAATCCAGATCACTTAGCAAAATAGCTATCTAAAAATTTTGATTGGATGTGTTTGGGGAAAAGGTGGGCGAGAGAGGGGGGCTAGGTGCCCTCAAATCACTGTCGACTATTAAAAAGGGAACTAGACCTTTGAATTTCCAATCGAATGATCCCTTTTTCAAGTTTCTACGACAAAAATTTCAATAAAACTTGCATGCTCTCAGGGCATAACTTATAACCCTAGCCCTGAAGAGTGTGGGGGGAGTGTCCTGCTCAAAGGTATAATTTCCTGAGCTTTAACAGCGTGGAACAAAATGGCTATCTCAAAATTTTGATTGGATGTGTTTGGGGAAATGGTGGGCGTGGAAGGGGTGTTTGTTGCCTTCCAATTACTTTCGACTA
Source organism: Artemia sinica (assembly GCA_027921565.1). Taxonomy (NCBI): domain Eukaryota; kingdom Metazoa; phylum Arthropoda; class Branchiopoda; order Anostraca; family Artemiidae; genus Artemia; species Artemia sinica. The sequence continues at coordinate 41,942,027 of CM051258.1, forward strand.
TTAAAAAGGGCACTAGCCATTTCAATTTCTAATCGAATGAGCCCTTTTTGAAGTTTCTACGACAATGCCTTCTATAAAAACCTTATATGCCCCCAGGGCATAACTTACAACCCTTGCCCTGAAGCCTGTGAGGGGGTTGTCATCCTCAAAGATTTAATTTAGAGAACTTAAAACTACGTTGAATAAAATGGCTATCTCAAAATTTTGATTGGATGTGTTTGGGGAAATGGTGGGCGTGGAAGGGGTGTTTGTTGCCTTCCAATTACTTTCGACTATTAAAAAGGGCACTAGCCATTTCAATTTCTAATCGAATGAGCCCTTTTTGAAGTTTCTACGACAACGCCTTCTATAAAAACCTTATATGCCCCCAGGGCATAACTTACAACCCTTGCCCTGAAGGCTGTGGGGGAGTGTCCTCGTCAAAAAAATAATTTCTATGTGGAAATCAACTACGCTGAACAAAATGGCTATCTTAAAATTTTGATTGGATGTGTCTGGGGGGAGGATGGGGACGAGGGGGGGCTAGTTTCCCTCCAATCACTTTTGACTATTAAAAAGGGCAATAGCCCTTTGAATTTCCAATTGAATGAGCCTTTTTTGAAGTTTCTACGACAACGCCTTCTTAAAATCCTTATACGCCCCCAGGGTATAACTTACAACCCTTGCCCTGAAGGCTGTGGGGGAGTATCCTCCTCAAAAACATAATTTCTATCTTGAAATCAACTACGCTGAACAAAATGGCTATCTCAAAATTTTGATTGGATGTGTTTCGGGAAATGGTGGGCGTGGAAGGGGTGTTAGTTGCCTTCCAATCACTTTCGACTGTTAAAAAGGGCACTAGCCACTCCAATTTCCAATCGAATAAGCCCTTTTCGAAGTTTCTACGACAAGTCCTTGGACACGAAGTGCCCGAGTATGGAGAAAGAAGAAAAAAATAAATAATACATTGTGCCCACATCGTTCTTTACTTAAGCAGCGTTATCGCGCTGCCTATGATTATTATTTTTTTTCCCAGATGCACTTCATATGGAAGGGGTCGTCGTAGATACTGCAAAGGGAGCTCATTCGATTGGAAGTCGAGAGTTCTAGGGCCCTTTTTAAGTGTCAAAAGTGATTGGAAGGCAACGAACACCCCTTCTAGGCCTACCATTTCCCCAAACACATCCAATCAAAATTTTAAGATAGCTATTTTGTTCTACGTAGTTGAATTCCAGATAAAAATTATGTTTTGAGGAGGACACTCCCCCAAAGCCCTCAGGCAAGAGTTGTAAGTTATGCCCTGGGGGCATATAAGCTTTTTATAGAAGCCTTTGCTGTAGAAACTTCAAAAGTGTCATTTTATTGGAAATCCAAAGGGTTAGTTTCCTTTTTAATACTCAAAAGTGATTAGAGGGCAACTAACCCCCCTCTCACACCCACCTTTTCCCCAAACACATCCAATCAAAATTTTTAGATAGCTATTTTTTTTAACGTGGTCAAAAATTCTGTAAATTAGGTCTTTGAGGATGACAACCCCCCCCCCCCCCACACACACACACACAAAGTCCCCATTGTAAGGGTTGTAAGTTATGCCCTCGGGGCATATAGGTTTTTATAGAAAGCGATGTTGTAGAAACTTCAAAATGGCTCGTTTGATTAGAAATTTAAATGGCTAGTGCCCTTTTTAATGGTCGAAAGTGATTTGAAGGCAACTAACACCCCTTCCACGCCCAGCATTTTCCCAAACACATCCAATCCAAATTTTGAGATAACCATTTTGTTCAACGTAGTTGAAATCTCTGGAAGTTATGTCTTTGAGCATGACACTCCCTCCAAAGGTCTTCAGGGCAAGATTTATAAGTTATGCCCTGGGGGCATATATGTTTCTTATGGAAGGAATAATCGTTTAAGCTGCAGAGAGGGCTCGTTTGATTCTAGTTCACTTTTTAAGCGTCAAAAGATATTGGAGGGTAACCAGCCCCCCCCATGCCCCTTTTTCCCAATGTATCCGATAAAAATTTTGAGATAGCTATTTTGTTAAAAATAGCTCAAAGATCATATAATTAGATACCTAGGTTCCATTTTGCTTGATGCCCTAGGAACCACTGAAGCGTATCAGGTTGAATGAACTTTATCAAGGTCAGCCTCTACACCTTTTAAAGAGAGTGAGTATCCCCTCGTAATGTCGTATGGATTTGCCTAGATTATGTTCCTTACCATGCTATTTGCTTGATGCCCTAGGAATCACAGTGCTGTTTGCTTGATGCTCTACACCTTTTCAAAGAGAGTGAGTATCCCCTTGCAATCTCGTATGGATACTAACAGACTTATACAGCTTTCAAAGAGAGTGAGTATCATGAACTTTATCTAGGTTATCCCCTATGGCACTCTTGAGGTTGAACAAACTTTATCTAGGTCATTCTCTATTGCGGTTATATTTTGCGTACAGCACTAGGAACCACTGAAGCATATCAGGTTGAATGAACTTCATCTAGGTCATCTCCTAGGGCACTCTTGAGGTTGAACGAAGTTTATCTAGGTCATTTTCTATTGAGGTTATATTTTGCTGACGGCCATAGGAAGCACTGAACCGTATCAAGTTGAATGAACTTTATCTAGGTCATCCCCTAGGCCACTCTTGAGGTTGAACGCTTTTTATAATCATGTTTTTCGTATAAATAATGTTTTTACTAAAGACACGTCCAAGCCACGCTTGTTTCTTACTCAAAAATTGTCAAGCAGTAATAAGCTCTAGGCTGAAGGTACCTTGCATCATGTCTAGAATTTATTGCCATATGGCTTTATATCATTTTGCGTAAAAGCTAACTCTAGTTGCAAAAAAAGGGTATAGCATTTGCGAAATGGACTGTATGAACGAAATTAATTTTTGATTGAATAATAGGGATGTGAATGATCCTAATTAGTGATCGGATCGTATGAAAGTGGAGAAAAAAGGTTAAACTGATTAGCAGTTAAGGTAACCCCGAAGGGCTTTTTAACTCAGGCAATTTGTTATAAATTTGGAACAACATCAATCTATGAAAATGGTTAACGATGATAGAATGACCTTGTGACTTGACCTAGCTTTACTTCTTCGATGTTTTCTGTATAATACACAAGTGGCGTTTGAACAGTATTGTCAATTTAAAATAGGTTCTAACGTTATAGTATAATAAAAAAGTTGATACTAAGAGAGATGTAGATGGCAAGAAAAGAATTTTAATAAAGAAATTCAGAACAATCCATAGAAATCCTTACAAGTCAAGTAGTGAGGTGTATATGAGTATGAACCGTCAAGGATCATAAGCACCAATAACCCTAACTACCAGGGACCTCAAACCCCAAAGGTCCCCTGTCCCCAAACTCTAAAGGAGTCCCCTCCCCCAATTTTTTGCCCCCCCTCATTTTTTTATACTTTTTTTGTTTTTTTTAACTTTTTTTTATTATTTTTTTCACGTGATACATTTTTTCAACTTTTTTTTACATCTCTTAGAATGTCATGAAACATACTTAAAACATAAAAAATCACATTTAATATTTTCCAAATTCAAAATGAGAATGATATAGAAATGTTAGTCGTGACTTTTACCATTAGAAATATATTGTTTGTAGTAGAACTTTTTTTTAACTAAATTTTTTTGGACTTCGAAATTATTTGGACTTCGAAATATTTTTTACGTATCTTAAAATGACATAAAATATGCTTACGGTTCTAACAATTGTACTCTATGCTTGCTCAAAGACACGATGCGGCTTTCCCACTGGTACTCTATGGCCGGTTATCGACACTACCTAGTTTATTGCATGTGTTAAATCAGTATTTTTTACGCAGTGGAACGTTAAACACATAACTAATATCTATAAAAAAGTGAAGATGAAGCATTTTAAGAAAGTGTGTTCACATGATAGTGTTATTGTAGCATTGAATGCTGAAAAGGAGAAGTATTTAAACTATGAAATAATTACAAGTGGTAACACTATCAGAAACGTATGCGTGCATTGTCATGACAGTAAGGAATTAAATTTCTTTGGAGTACCAAAAAAATTCAACTCTTATGATGGTGGATATGCGAGATTGAAATCTCCTGAGATAATTGCACTCAAAGAGAATACCAACATAAAAAAAATAGTCGATAAAGAGGGGCATCTTCTTGCTAGTGCTTGTGGTAACATGTTGCCCAGGGTTAAACCATATCGTCAGCTTTCGGGTATTAGCATTCAACGGAAGATCAAAAGAAGAAAGGCCTACTCTTCTACTAATATCATACACCATATCTTGTCTACGTGCCGGAACTGTTACCTGTGTAAAAATAATGTTGTAATACACAGTGAAATTGCCAGAAAAATAAAAAGGGCATTGGCAGAAAATATCACTAAGGAATATAAAGATGAATCGATGAAAAACAAAGTACCAGCAAACGTTAATATCATTGCTCAAACAGTCAATGAACCAAATAATACCAAAGACAAAAAGCATATTGAGCCTTTCGATAACACACCTGTAAAAATTGTGTATGACTCAAAATGGAATAATGATTATTCTACTGATTACGAACTAAGAGAAGACAATAGCTATAGTATCAAGAGCGAACAAGGTGAACCATTTTATGGAACAGATTCAAAATGTCCAAAGTTGATCATTGATATTAATAATGTATCAGAATATATTTTTGTATTAATATTCTACATGGCATTATTTCATTAAAAATATATTATGCATTACATTGTTATGGGCTCATTATTTTTAGAGTATGCTAGCATATCAAACGTTTAGAATGTCCATTAAAACATCGGAGATGTAAGAAAAGGAATTTGCATACATCTATTGTCAGACACATGGGATAACATTGACAAAATCTAGGTATCAGAGTTAATAAATTTTTTCTATCAACATCTTTGTTGGATACATCGGATAAAATTGACTAAATCTAAGTATCAGATTGAATAAAATCTTTATCATTATTCGTTGTTGGATATGTCATTATGAAAAAAGTGTAAGTAAGTAAGTAACAAACTCTTTCTTGAATTCACCTCTTGGATACACAATACGGAAATTTAATTAAGGAAATTATGAAAAAAATGTAATTAAGTAACAAACTCTTTCTTGAAGTTACCTCTTAGATACACAATGCAGAAATTTCATTTAAGAAATTAAGGAAAAATTGTAAGTAAGTAGCAAATTCTTTCTTGAATTCCCCTTCTGGATAAATAAAAAAAAGACATTTCATTCAAGAAATTATGACAAAATTCTAAGTAAGTAACAAACTCTTTATTGTTTTCACCTCTTGGATACACGATGCAGAAATTTCTTTCAAGAAATTATGAAAAAGTTGTAAGCAAGTAACAAACTCTTTCTTGAATTCACCTTTTGGATACACAATACAGATACTTTATTCAAGAAATTATGAAAAAATCGCAAGTAAGTAGCAAATTCTTTCAAGAATTCGCCTCCTGGATAAAGAAAAAAAAGACATTTCATTCAAGAAATTATGACGAAACTCTAAGTAAGCAACAAACTCTTTCTTGAATTCGCCGTTTGCATTGCACAATACAGAAATTTCGTTCAATAAATTATGAAAAAATTCTAAGTAAGTAACAATCTCTTTCTTGAAGTCCCCTCTTGGATACACAATACGGAAATTTCATTCAAGAAATTATGAAAATATTTATAAGTAAGTAACAAACTCTTTATTGATTTCACCTCTTGGATACACAAAAAAAGACATATCATTCAAGAAATTATGACAAAATTCTAAGTAAGTAACAAACTCTTTCTTGAATTTGCCCTTTGCATGCACAATACAGAAATTTCATTCAAGAAATTATGAAAAAATTCTAAGTAAGTAACAATCTCTTTCTTGAAGTCCCCTCTTGGATACACAATACGAAATTTTATTCAAGAAATTATGAAAATATTTGTAAGTAAGTAACAAACTCTTTCTTGGAGTATCCTCTTGGATACACAATGCAGAAACTTCATTTAAGAAATTGGGGAAAAATGTAAGTAAGTAAGTAACAAACTCTTTCTTGAATTCGCCGTTTGGATGCACAATACAGAAATTTAATTCAGGAAGAATTGTAAAAATCTCTAAGTAACAATCTCTTTCTTGAAGTCCCTTCTTGGATACACAATACGGAAATTTTATTCAAGAAATTATGAAAATATTTGTAAGTAAGTAACAAACTCTTTCTTGGAGTCACCTCTTGGATACACAATGCAGAAACTTCATTTAAGAAATTAGGGAAAAAATGTATGTAAGTAAGTAACAAACTCTTTCTTGTAGTCACCTCTTGGATACACAATGCAGAAACTTCATTTAAGAAATTAGGAAAAAATTGTAAGTAAGTAGCAAATTCATTCTTGAATTCGCCTCCTGGATAAACAAAAAAGACATTTCATTCAAGAAATTATGAAAAAATTCTAAGTAAGTAACAAACTCTTTATTGTTTTCACGTCTTGGATGCACGATGCAGAAATTTCATTCAAGAAATTATGAAAAAATTTAAGTAAGTAACAATCTCTTTCTTAGATTGATTGGAGACACAATACGGAAATTTCATTCAAGAAATTATGAAAATATTTGTAAGTAAGTAACAAACTCTTTACTTATTTCACCTCTTGGATACACAATACAGATATTTTATTCAAGGAATTATGAAAAAATTGCAAGTAGGTAACAAACTCTTTATTATTTCAGCTCTTGGATACACAGTACAGATATTTCATTCAGGAAATTATGAAAAAATCGCAAGTAAGTAACAAACTCTTTCTTGAAGTCACCTCTTGGATACACAATGCAGAAATTTCATTTAAGAAATTATGAAAAAATTGTAAGTAAGTAAGTGAGTAACAAATTCTTCATTGAATTCGCCACCTGGATAAACAAAAAAGACATTTCATTCAAGAAATTACAAACTCTTTCTTGAAGTCCCCTCTTGGGTACACAATACGGAAATTTCATTCAAGAAATTATGACAATATTTGTAAGTAAGTAACAAACTCTTTCTTGGAGTCACCTCTTGGATACACAATGTAGAAACTTCATTTAAGAAATTAGGGGAAAAAATGTAAGTAAGTAAGTAACAAACTCTTTCTTGAATTCGCCTCCTGGATAAACAAAAAAGACATTTCACTCAGGAAATTATGAAAAAAATTGTAAGTAAGTAACAAACTCTTTATTGAAGTCATATCTTGGAAACACAATGCAGAAATTTCATTTAAGAAATTATGAAAAAAAAATAGTAAGTAAATAGCAAATTCATTCTTGAATTCGCCTCCTGCATAAACAAAAAAGACATTTCATTCAAGAAATGATGAAGAAATTCTAAGTAAGTAACAAACTCTTTATTGTTTTCACGTCTTGGATATACGATGTAGAAATTTCATTCAAGAAATTATGAAAAATTTCTATGTAAGTAACAATATCTTTCTTGAAGTCCCCTCGTGGATACACAATACGGAAATCTCATTCAAGAAATTATGAAAATATTTGTAAGTAAGTAACAAACTCTTTATTGGTTTCACCTCTTGGATACACAGTACAGATACTTCATTCAAGAAATTATGAAAAAATTGCAAGTAGGTAACAAACTCTTTATTGTTTTCACCTCTTGGATACACAGTACAGATATTTCATTCAGGAAATTATGAAAAAATCGCAAGTAAGTAACAAACTCTTTCTTGAAGTCACCTCTTGGATACAAAATGCAGAAACTTCATTTAAGAAATTATGAAAAAATTGTAATTAAGTAAGTAAATAAGTAACAAATTCTTCATTGAATTCGCACCTGGATAAACAAAAAAAGACTTTTCATTCAAGAAATTTCTTGAATTCACCGTTTGGATGCAAAATACAGAAATTTAATTCAGGAACTTATGAAAAAAAATTATAAGTAAGTAGCAAACTCTTTCTTGAAGTCACCTCTTGGATACACAATGCAGAAATTTCATTTAAGAAATTATGAAAAAATTGTAAGTAAGTTGCAAATTCTTTCTTGAATTCACCTGCTGGATAAACAAAAAAAAAACATTTCATTCAATACATTATGACAAAAATCTAAGTAAGTAACAAACTCTTTATTGTTTTCACGTCTTAGCTACACGATGCAGAAATTTCATTCAAGAAATTATAAAAAAAATTGTACGTAAGTAACAACCTCTTTCTTGAATATACCTCTTGGATACACAATACGGAAAGTTCATTCAAGAAATTATGAAAATATTTGTAAGTAAGTAACAAACTCTTTCTTGATTTCACCTCTTGGATACACAATACAGACATTTCATTCAAGAAATTATAAAAAAAATCGAAAGAAGTAACAAACTCTTTACTGTTTTCACCTCTTTGATATACAATACGGAAATTTCATTCAATAAATTATGAAAAAATTGTAAGTAAGTAACAAACTCTTTCTTGAATTCACCTCTTGGATACACAATGCAGAAATTTCATTTAAGAAATTATGAAAAAATTCCAAGTCAGTAAGTAACAAATTCTTTCTTGAATTCGTCTCTTGGATAAACAAAAAGACATTTCATTCAAGAAATTATGACAAAATTCTAAGTAAGTAACAAACTCTTTCTTGAATTCGCCGTTTGGATGCAGAATACAGAAATTTAATTCAGGAAATTATGAAAAAATTGCAAACAAACTCTTTCTTGAACTTGCTTCCTGGACAGACAATACAGCAATTTCATTCAAGAAATTATGAAAAAATTGTAAGTAAGTAACAAACTCTTTCTTGAATACACCTCTTGGATACACAATACGGAAATTTCATTCAAGAAATTATGACAAAATTGCAAGTAAGTAATAAACTCTTTCTTGAATTCACCTCTTGGGTACACAATACGGAAATTTCGTTCAAGAAATTAGGAAAGAATTGTAAGTAAGTAAGTAACAAAATCTTTCTTGAATTCAACTCATGGATACACAATACAGATATTTCATTTAAGAAATTATGAACAAATTGTAAGTAAGTAACAAACTCATTGGATACATCAGGAAACATTCACTAGATCCAAGTTCTATTTATTTTGACTTTATCCATCAATACGTTGAATTTAGGTTAGACCGGTGAAAAAAAGGTGGTATTGTAGGTTGGCTGCAGGTGCCCGGGTGAAGGAAAAATCATTTGTGCTGCCATCTATACCTTAATTGAAAAAGATGGTAGCACTTGATTTAGTAAGAAAAATCTCAATGCCTGTCATTGTTGTTTTGTACGCCACTCTAAGTGAACCTGAATTAACCAAACTTTTTGCGTGTCTCTCTCACTATGACTGTGTGTCTGAGCGGGTGTGCTGCCATCTATAACCGGTCTAACCTAAATTCAACGTAATGATGCATAAAGTCAAAATAAATAGAACTTGGATCTTATGAATGTTATCGGATGTATCCAATGAGTTTGTTACTTACTTACAATTTTTTTTATAATTTCTTAAATGAAATTTCTTTATTGTGTATCCATGAGTTGAATTCAAGAAAGATTTTGTTACTTACTTACTTACAATTCTTTCCTAATTTCTTGAACGAAATTTCCGTATTGTGTACCAAGAGGTGAATTCAAGAAAGAGTTTGTTACTTACTTACATTTTTTTTATAATTTCTTGAATGAAATGTCTGTATTGTGTATCCAGGACGAGAATTCAAGAAAGACTTTGTTACTTAATTGCAATTTTTTCATAATTTCTTGAATGAAATTTCCGTATGTATATGCGCTATATTCACCTTAGCCGCGAAGCACAATTGTTCTTCCGACTTGAATTTGCTTAATGTTGTAACATACCCTTTATACATATTGTCCTATTCTAGGGTTAGTTGAAAACCCCTTGTAATTTTTACCGTCACGTTAGGCACTCTAGGTCCCGTTTCATCAACACCTTTAATATTCAATAGTGTATAAGCATCCTTGTTGACTGTGCCACTTCCAGAAAGAAACTGATCCTCGATCAATAGTTTCAACCACCTGGGAACTTGTGTAGACAGGCTCTTGCCTAGTAATAAGGAAAAGGGTGTGTCACGTAACCCTTGGACTCTCGCCAAGAGCGGGAATATTGCCTAGAAACACGGATGCCGTGACGTCAGAGGGCTCCGCTAGAAATCCAATGTTAATTTTCCTATCGGACCGCTTGTATTCCGGGGAGATCGCTTGCATTCCGGGGGTACTCACCGCTTGAAAACCTTATGGCCCCACTACTTTTCAGTTCGTTTTGAGTTTCATTTATACTTCAATAGCAAATTTTTTTTTCTTTTTAAGCTTGATTTTCATATTCAATCTAAGTATTACTCGCTTTAAGATCTATTTATTCATTTATATTATTACTTGTTGTATGTTTTTTCCTATGATTGTTTATTTAATTTCTGTTCGTTTTGGGTTTCATTTATTCTTTAATAGCAATATCTGGTCGGTTTGAGTTTGAATTTTAACAGGTATTTTTATCTGCTAAGCTTAAGTTTAAAATGGCCTTTACTTTTCTTTGAAAAACTTATTTTTCGGAAAGTTTTTTTTAATTAATACCTATAGGATGACGATAGGTTTTATCAACAGGTAGCATGTTACCATATGGACTAGCAAGAAGATACCCCTCTTCATCAACTATTATTTTTATGTTGGCATTCTCTTTGAGTACTAACTTCTCTGGAAATGATACTTTCGTATTTTCACCATTTGCACAATGGAATTTTTTTGGTAAACCAAAGAAATTTAATTTATCACTGTCATAACAACGCACGGATACGTTTCTGATAGTGCTGCCACTTGTACGTGTTTCATAGTTCAAATACTTCTACTTGTCAGAATTCAATGCTACAATAACACTATAATGTGAACACACCTTCTTAAAGTACTTCATCTTCACTTTTTTAAAGATATGAATTATATGTTCATCCTTCCACTGCGTAAAAAATACTGATTTAATACATGCAATAAACTAGGTAGTGTCGATAACCTGCCATAGAATACCAGTGGGAAAGCCACGTCGTGTCTATGAGCAAGCATAAAGTACGATTGGTAGAACCGCAAGCATAGCAGTTCGAAAATGGTCTAAATGAAGATATGTTTGCGAAAACGCATAGCATTATTGTATTAGATTGTCTGCTACTACTACTACTACTAACAATTAACCGCAGCACCAAGCCACCTGAAGCCAACACAGCTACGCACGCTCCTCCTCCACCCAAATCTATTCAAAGCCTCCCTTTTTAAACCCACCCACGAAGTTCCCATTTCCTTTAAAACTTTCTTTATGACGTCCTCCCACCCCAGACGGGGACGACCTGCTTTTCGTATAGCCCTAGACGGTTGGCCGAAAAGAACAATCTTCGGCAATCTGTCATCCTTCATCCGCACAACGTGCCCTAGCCACCTCGGCCTTTCTTTCATTATAGTCCTAGAGAGCGGTATTGAACCACATTTTTCGTATAGCCTATTGTTTGAAATACGATCAGTCAGCCGGGTACCAAGAACAATCCTTAAGCAATATCTCTGGAAAACATATAGCAAATCTTCATCCGCTTTTCGGAGTGTCCATGCTTCAGAGCCATATTTGACCACTTCCATCACTGTAGCTTCTAATATTCTAATCTTGGTTTGCAGACTTATCTTATTATTCTTCCGAACTTTTTTTTAACTGCAAAAAACACCCTGAGCCTTGGCTATTCTACTTTTAACATCTTCACTGCTCCCACCATCTTTACTAATAATACTACCAAGGTAAGTGAAGCTGCCCACCTGATCAATCTTTTCATTACCCAACGTCACATTTTCATCTTCACTTATTCCTAGCCTTAGTGACTTAGTCTTCCTAACATTAATTTTCAAACCAATTCTAGCACCATAAACATGCAAAACCTTTAAAAATTCATTCATTTTGCTCACACTTTCATCTAGGATGCTTAAATCATCAGCATAATCCAAGTCCAGGAGACTTGTACCTCCCCATTTGATTCCATGGTCTCCTATTGTCTTTCTTGTGCTCCTTAAAACAAAGTCCATCAAAATAATCCATATAAATGGGGGTAGAACACAACCCTGCTTAACGCCTGATTTAATGTAAAACCAACTACTAACCTCATTTCCTACCTTAACCACAGCAGTGTTATTCCCGAACATAGCACTAATCATTTTAATGTATTTGTCTGGTATACCATACAAGGATAAAACCTTTACTAAAGCTCTTCTATCAACAGAATCGAACGCTTGGTCATAATCTATAAGACTGAGGACCAAAGGTGTTTGAAAACTCAGGCACTTCTAAATTATTAGATTTGGTCGACACTCTCAATAGTATAAATTTGGTCGACACATCCTCTACCTTTTGTAAAACCGCACTGTTCTTCTCTTAAAACTTTGTCTACAGCATCTCTCAGTCTAAAAAGTATCATATTACTAAGTAATTTACTACCTACAGAGACCAGACTAATGCCTCGATAATTACCACACTCACTTTTATCATCTTTCTTATAAAGTGGCTTAATTAAGGTTTTCCTAAAATCCTTAGGTACTTCCCCTTTTTCAAAAATCATAGTCATAATCTTCGGTAAATTATTTCTAACCTCAGAGGCACTATATTTAAGAAACTGATTTACCACCCTATCAGCCCTTGGAGCCTTGTTATTTTTTAATCCTTTTAGTACTGTCGCTAATTCCTCGTCACAAAACAAATCTTCCTTCACATCCAAGGTATCACAAACTTTTTCATTTTCCTCTATATCTTTTCCTGCAACTCTGTCTCGGTTAAGCAAAATCTGTAAGCAAATTTTGGTACTCAAGAAATGAGTATTGTCCGGACAAGAAATGTACGAATACAGTGTACCTTTGCCAAACCATTGGAGGAAAGCATTGCATTAATCTCGCTAAATCAATTTGAAACCTATTGGGAAATAACTCTTGATGGCAGTGTTTTATTAGACTTGGCACCATGAACACGGAAAAAATAATTGATGTATTTAAAATGGACCCCTATATGTCGAAATATAAATCTTATTGCATATCTTCAGGTTTCCTGGAGCATTTTCAACATGTTGACAATACCCTAATCATTGTTAATAGCAGTTTATCCAGTATAAAGACGGGGAATTGTTTATGTATCTTTCAAACAAGAAGCAATATAGACTTTTTGATCCGCTTGGCTTGCCGTATACATTCTACACACTTCATATTAAAATTTTTCTTTAGCAGAGTGGAAAATCTATTATTCAAAATCAGAAGCGGGTACAAGAATCATCAACCGAAAAGCTGTCGTTTTCATGTCATACTATATTTTATTTTTCGAATTCGTGGACATACTTACATGAAATTTATCAAGATTTATGGTGACAATCCTCGATTGAACGACTTTCTAGTTGAAAATACGCTTTCCTACCTCTATAATATTAACGTTGGTGCCCTAAAAGCTTAATGCTTTAAAAATGTATGTAAATTTGTTTATTAATAAAATTTTGTACAAAACACTGTGTCCTTTAGATTTCTTCTTCTACGTATAGGTAATCATCCGAAACGATATGCGCAGGTAGCTCGTCGAGATTCAACTTGTATTCGTCTTTACGTGCAAAGTCAGGGTCACATTTTCTACAATGTAGGGTAACTTCATTTTTATTAAATTTCTTTGTAACGTCAATAATACTACTCTGATTCATATAATAAAAATCACGTGTTTCAATTTGCTTATTTGAAGCAATGTCACATACAAAATTCTCATATGAAGAGTCACTTTCTGTAACAGCCAAATAAAAGTCTGTAGGTTTATAATCAAAATAGCCAGTATGTTCACAGCGATGTCGTAAAATCCAGACTCTTTTATTATTCCAGCAATTGAAGCGTATACCAGGTTCTTCTTCCCATAATAATTTAAGGCAACGACGATACCAGTCTCTTCAAAATAAACTGAACTCACGTTTAGGGCTTTTCGCAATCAGGCCAGGATAAGTATATTCCCATTGATCGTATTTATCATAGTGACAATTGGAGCATACGAATTCTCTATTATGAGAGTCACAAATCTCCTAAAGATAAGAGTTACAGTCTTTAATTTGCACAGCATATCTTCTATGCAATTTACACGGATTGTATAATTTATACTTTTCATTATACTCATCAGCAAAAGTACAATTCTCACAGGATGACCAGCTGCCCAAAGTATACAAGCAAAAAGGACATGTGTAAAACATTTTTCTATGTTGACTGGTCCACTTCCAAAAACAAACTGACTCTCAAACAACGTCTCCTAGGAGCTTTAAAAAATGGCCGTCTATGTAGTGGTTAAGAGCAAAACCACAATATCATTTTGTTTTTTCTCGATTAAAATATCTATAAATTGAGTAAAAGCCTGGGGGCCACGATGACAAAATTTCATACGATTTTCCAAAGAAGGGGAATCGGTTCCCATTATATCGTTAAGCTTTTCTCCAGCAAATATCTTTCTTTGAAGAGATAATTCCAGAGAGTCATCATCTAAAACTAACCACTTTTCCAATTTTACTAGATTACGCATGATTTTTTGTTTCTCAAATCTATCCATTTTAACACTCTCACTGTCAAACACAGACTGTTTTCTATAAATTGTTCTCTTCAATATATTTTGCCAGCGCATTTAATCCATCTTATAGTCTCTGTATATGCGCTATATTCACCTTAGCTGCGAAGCACAATTGATCTTCCGACTTGAATTTGCTTAATTTTGTAACATACCCTTTATACATATTGTCCTGTTCTAGGGTTAGTCGAAAACCTCTTGTAATTTCTACCGTCACGTTAGGCACTCTAGGTCCCGTTTCATCAACACTTTTAATATTCAATAGTGTATAAGCATCCATTTTGACTGGGCCACTTCCAGAAAGAAACTGATCCTCGATCAATAGTTTCAACCACCTGGGATTGTGTGTAGACAGGCTCTTGCCTAGTAACAAGGAAAAGGGTGTGTCACTTAACCTTTGGACTCTTGCCAAGGGCGAGAATATTGCCTAAAAACGCGGATGCCGTGACGTCAGAGGGCTCCGCTAGAAATCCAATGTTAATTTTCCTATCGTACCGCTTGTATTCCGGGGGGATTGCTTGTATTCAGGGGGTACTGACCGCTTGAAGACCTTTTGGCCCACTAATTTTCTGTTCATTTTGAGTTTTATTTATACTTCAATAGCAAAATATTTTTTTTTCGTTTTAAGCTTGATTTTCATATTCAATCTAAGCATTACTCGCTTTAAAATCTATTTATTCATTTATATTGTTACTTGTTGTATGTTTTTTTTCCTATGATTGTTTATTTAATTTCTGTTCATTTTGGGTTTCATTTATTCTTTAATAGCAATTTCTGGTTGGTTTTTGTTTGAATTTTAACAGGTATTTTTATCTGCTAAGCTTAAGTTTAAAATGGCCTTTACTTTTCTTTGAAAAACTTATTTTTCTGGAAAGTTTTTTTAATTAATTTTTGCTCGTTTTTCATTGCAAAAAGTTTCAAATTTTTATAAATTCTTTATTTCAAAATCAAACTTTAAAAAAAGAATCAAATCTTCATCAAAGTATCAAAACTTGTATAAAAGTAACAATATCAAAGTGAAATTAAGTTTGCCCCTTTGAACTTTATACAACAACCCCTTCTATATGAAGTGCGTCTGGGAAAAAAATAAATGGAGTGTGGGGGGAGTCTAGCTGCCCTCCGATCACATTTTAGTCTTAAAAAGTGAATTACAACTTTCAATTTCCAATCAAATGAGCCCTCTATGAAGTTTATACGGGTATCCCTTCCATAACAGCAATATATGCCCCCAGGGCATAACTTACAACGCCTACCCTTGGGCCCTAGGAGGCTGTGTCGACACCGGAGTTTTTTTTTATCTGAACTTCGTTATTTGAACTATATGAAGTGCGTGTGGGGAAAAAATAAATGGAGTGTGGGGGGAGGCTAGTTACCCTTGGATATCTTTGGACTCTTAAAAAGTGAACTAGAACTTTCAATTTCCAATCAAATGAGCCCTCTTTGATGTTTATACGAGCATCCCTTTCAAAAGAACCATACACGCCCCCAGGACAACACTTACAACTCCTACCTCCTGGGCCCTGGGGGTTGTGCTGACACCAGAGTTTTTGTTATCTAATTTTGAATTTTTTTCAAAAGCTGGCTATCTCAAAATATGTAGCGCATGGGTTTGCAGAAAAAAAAGCATGGGGGGGGGTAAGTTGCCCTTAAGTCTCTTGAATCTTAAAAAGTGATCTAGAACTTTCAATTTTCTATCAAATGAGGTCTCTCTTAAGTTTATAAAAGCATCCCTTTCATAAGAACTGTACAGTTCTTAGCTGACTTTTGTTATCTGACTTTTGAACAATTTTTAACTTAATGGCTATCTCAAATTTTTTATCAGATACATTTGGGAAAAAAGGGGCGTGGGGGGGTCTAGTTAGCCTCTAATCTCTTTTCACTCTCAAAAACTAAACTACATCTTTCAATTTCCAATCAAACTAGCCCTCTCTGAAGTTTTTATGTGCCACCCGTCAATAAGAACCATATATTCCCTCAGGGCATAAATTACAACACCTGCCTTGTTGCCCTGGGGGAATGTGTCAACCCCGGAGTTTTTGTTATATGGTATTTGAACTATTTTTTTATAAATGGCTATCTCAAAGCTCTTATCAGATGGGTTTGATAAAAAAAGGGCCTGGAGGGGGGGGATAGATGCACTCTAATCTCTTTTGACTCTTAAAAAGTGTACTAAAACTTTCAATTTCCAATCGGATGAGCTCTCTTTGAAGTTTATACGAGCATCCCTTCCATAAGATATGCCCGCAGGGCATAACTTACAACGCCTGCCCCTGGGCCCTAGGGCTCTGTGTCGACAACGGAGTTTGGTTATATGATCTTTGTGCTATTTTTAACAAAATAGCTATCTCAAAATTTTTATCGGATACATTTGGGAAAAAAGGGCAGGGGGGGGGGCTGGTTACCCTCCAATATCTTTTTACCCTTAAAAAGTAAACTAGAACTTTCAATTTCCAATCAAACGAGCCCTCTCTGCAGCTTATACGAGTATTCCTTCCATAAGAACCATATATGCCCCCAGGGCATAACTAATTACCCTTGCCCTGAAGACCTTGGGATGGAGTGTCATGCTCAAAGATATAATTTCCAGAGATCTCGACTGCGTTGAACAAAATAGCTATCTCAAAATTCGGATTCGATGTGTTTGGGAAAATGCTGGACGTGGAAGGGGTGTTAGTTGCCTTCAGATCACTTTCGACCATTGAAAAGGGCACTAGCCATTTAAATTTCTAATCAAACGAGCAATTTTTGAAGTTTCTACAACATCACTTCCTTTAAAAACCTATATGCACCGAGGGCATAACTTACAACCCTTACCCTGGGGGCTGTGGGAGGGGGGGGTGTCTTCCTCAAAGACCTAATTTACAGAATTGTCGACCACGGTGAACAAAATGGATATTTAAAAATTTTGATTGGATGTGTTTGGGGAAAAGGTGGGCGTGAGAGGGGGGTTAGTTGTCCTCTAATCACTTTTGGATATTAAAAAGGGCACTAGACCTTTGAAGTTCCAATCAAATGAGCCCTTGTTGAAGTTTCTACAACAAAGCCTTCTATAAAAAGCTTATATGCCCCCAGGACATAACTTACAACCCTTGCCCTGAGGGCTTTGGGGGAGTGTCCTCCTCAAAACATAATATCTATCTGGAAATCAACTACGTGCTGATCCACGTCGGCGTTCAGACCTATTTCTGCTCCACTGATTTTAAGAATCAAATCCATCACCAAATGAGGAGCGGAAAAATTTATGAATTTTGTCCGTGTTTTTACAGACAATATCCAACAACATCAGAACATTACTTGCAAATTACATTTTACAGTGATCCTATCCATTTTTACACCCTACCATTGCCCAAACCCTCTTGGCAAATTCATAATCAGCAGTGGTGCATTGACGATCGTGAAGTGAATCATAAAACTCTGCGATGGGCAGCAATTTTTCCTCACTTAGCTTCGAGGCGGAGCTGTAATACTCTTACGGGTATATGCCCTTACACGTTAATATATCATACAGTTCCTCATCTGGAAAGTGCTGTTTGAGGAGGGTGAAACTATTAAAATCATCACTTTTTTGTACTTGAATGAGTTGGCTTAGGGATTTAGGGAAGAAACTAAAAGAATCAAGGAAACGGATTTTATTAAAGTACTCTTTACCATTATCAATTGTTTGCCATTTAAATTCTAAGACTAGCAACTTTTCAGATGATTTCAGCATGATTTTATATAAAAAAGAACCATCTACCAATGCGCCATCTAAAATTTCACCTTTCTGCAATCGTGCCAACGCTGGTAATATCAATTTCAAATCATAGTTGGAATTGTGCATGTAAACCGGTAAAAAGTATTGTTGCCTAACATTTGAATTACACGATTTATGCGGGACTCCCCGAAAGTTACTCCCTCTTGATAAAATTTCTTGGAATAAATGATCATTATCGCGGGTTAACGCCCCTCATTAAGTTTTTTCTTACAAACCCGAAAAATGTCTTGATTTTTAATTGCCAACTCATCTTCTGGTGATAGATTCATTGGATAGTGTGTATGACGCAGCCGTGAAATTGCCTCATTTGCTGTTTTATTGAGAGCAACCATAGCTCTACCAAAATAATTTTTCCACCCAATGTCTCACAAAAATCTACCAATTGTATGGTATTACTTGAATCTCTCCGCGCATGCGCAAAAGAGATCGCAATAGCTTTCTGTTTTTTCACATGATTCGAATTTGACGGATCCAACACATCCGGGAGAGCAGCCTCAATGTCTAATGTCACCTTGTTGCTCTACAACAGTGTGTTCTGAAAGCGTTTGAACCGCAAGGTGGCATTGTCCCCTGAAACCTTTTCCACGACTGGTACCCCTGACGCTTGCAGTGTCTCAAGTGACTATTCAATTTTAATTCGCTAGGGAATCTCGATAGACACATTGGGCAGTGATAATAGGTACCCCCTTTTGTTCCTTTTACCCTCACTTAAAACCCTGCCAATACGTGGAATAGGAAAGAAATGTCCAATTGATTCAGGATCTTTGGCAGGTTCGTTAAGTAGCCATACCCGGTGTTTCACTGAGTCAATGGACGGTGCTCTTACAGAATAAATTACCCCTTTTTTATCACTAAGTTCTCCATCTTCAAGTTCTTCATCAAACTGTAAAACTTTTACCCCAACTTTTAAATGTTCATTAGCCTTTTCAAAAATATCAATCCCTTTAAGCGTTACTGGATAGTGTCCCTTTAAACAATTAAAATCTACTTTTGGATAATCAGAACCCTCTTTCCCATTTACTGCCCAATCGTTTAGCATTGTCTTACTAGCGTCCTTTTGCAGGAGCTTGTGACCCGCGACAAGGACGGAATACTTGAAACACTCCAAGCCCGTGTCGAAAGAGAATCTTTGTACACCTTTAATACCTTTTAGATTACTATTATATTTTGAACCCCCCCCCCCTGCCCCTCTCCCACCTCTTAAAACAAATTCCCTTTAAAATTTAGTGATATTAACCTCTATTTTTTCTAAAAAATAATACTGATAGCCCACTCCCATTCTCATTATAGCCCTCCATCCTATTAAAAATTTCACTCACCCAATCTGAAAAGACACCCTCAAAATTATGCAGGTATGCAGGGTGTAGTGACTGCATTCTTGTTTGAATATGATGATCACGCAAAACACCCAAACCTGCATTAAAAAAAATAATTTTAAACGCGATGGTTGCTTTTAAGGAATCCCGCCATCCTGCCTCCCGTAAATATTTTTCGAGAAGCATCCGAATCATGCTGACGTAGAGGTGTGCGGTTTCTATGGGATCCGTTTGAGTAGTACCACATGACAGGGAACTGAACGGGCCACAGAATTCGGCCTTATATACAAGAATATTGCGCAAACCGGTATCTGCTAAAAACAACTCTGGTAAAACTGGGGGCGAGCCAGCACCACTTTGTTCCACATCCCTGTGAGGGGTGGGCACTTCTAGCACCCTCTCGACCTTGTTAGATATAACTTTTCTAACCATTCATAGTTATATCGAGGCCGAGATCCCTCGCAAAAACTGTCCAAATCAAATACACTCCCCAGACACGCCCCGCACTTAAACCCCCCTCGCGTTCACAATTCTCCAGGAAGTCTTGCATGTTCATAAGACTCTCTATATCCTCGTAGAGGTTTTAGGTCCCTTTAGATGGAGTCTTGTGAACCTAGAAAAATAATAAGAGCATATTAGCTCAATGGAAGCTATTGCCCTATGAAAAAGGGAGAACGGTTATGAAAGTCATAGAGCCCCACTAGTCATAGCATTATGATGGGGTACTATGTCCTCTTGGAACTGTAACCCCCCCACTGCTCATTGGAATGCAAAGGCATCCTATGTCCTCACTACTGATATAAATCAGTAGTACTGATATAAATCTTTGCATGCATTATGAAGCATTGAAAGGTTTGCCAAACTACTGCTATACCCTTTTAAAAAAATGTTATGGAAAACTTACCGAAGGGGGTCTTTGTTCTGGCAGTTTGGCCAGAAATTCTTCGGCCCAGGCTAATAGCTCGTCGGAGGCTTCCTCGGGGGTTGCGGGTCCTGATCAAATGAATTGGGCTACTATCCGATCGATCTCGTTATCGGCCTAAAAAAAAAATAGGTATGAATGGAGCTATCAGGAACTCCTGAAATTCTTTGAGTCATGTTCTTAGCAATAAAATGAATGTCCTCATTATTAGGAACCCTGAAATAACCTTTTTAGCGAATAGCCCCCCCCCCCAAAGCTAGCGAATAAAAAACAGTTGGTATCTCTATTAAACTGAGGGGGGCATGGAACATGAAAAGGCAAAGATAGGTACTTAAAAGAATAGGAAATAGTGGAAAAATTACATTGTCAGTTGAGGGGGGTGCAGATTCTTTTAAACTAAGGGGGGATACTTAAAGGAATAGAAAGCAATTAGTAGGCAGCGAATATAAGGTAAGAAAATAGTGAAAAGATAGGTCTGAAAAAGTTGAAAAGCTGCCTTATTTAGTTATTTCTGAGGGTCAGAGTCTTTTAAAACAAGAAGTGGGGGGACATTCAATATTCTACGGAAAAGCCATAAACATAAAACGAGTATGCACTTATTAGCGTAAAAGTACCCTCCAAAGCCTGAAAAATGACATTATTAGAGTGAAATGGCTAGTAACAAGCTTATTTATGAGGGGATAGGTCTTTAACACTAATGGGCAACGCTTAAAAGAATAGAAAGCCATTTGTAGGCAGCGAATATAAGGTAAAAAATAGTGAAAAGATAGGTCTGAAAAGTTGAAAAGCTGCCTTATTTAGTTATTTCTGAGGGGAAGAGTCTTTTAAAACAAGAGGTGGGGGGACATTCAATATTCTACGGAAAAGCCATAAAAAAAAGAGTAAGCACTCATTAGCGTTAAAGTACCCTTCAAAGCCTGAAAAATGACATTATCAGAGTGAAATGGCGAAAAACAAGGTCATTTCTGAGAGGCGGTGAAATTTAAAACAAGAGGTTGGGGGACCTTCAACATTCTAGAAAAAAACTTTTTAATGTCTTTGACAACCTTATATTAGGTTGAAAAATAGTTTCCTTGAGATATACCTATAACCTGGTCCAGGTAGAAAAGAATATCTGAGAGGTAAAAATACTTACTTCTTGAAATTCTGGCTTCACTTGGGTGCCCTGGAAGAGTCTGGTTTCTATTGATGGGGGGTCAAGGGTTGTACGGACACTGTCCATCCAGAAGGCGGAGCATGTCTGATTACTAATGCCCTTACAGGGAAGGCTTCGCCCACTCTGGCTCACTTGTTGGAACGAGCGATGGCAGGGAAATTCTGAAAAGAAAGGAAAATTTAGTATATGATAATAATGTTACGGAACAAAATAAATTAGTGAAAGTAGGATTTTTTGAAAACCTATTACATCTAAAGAGCAGATAAAATCCATGAATTGGAAAATAAGAGCATTTAAATTAAACCCCACTTCTTCCTTTCCATGAACGTGAAACTTGGGAACCTTAGTTTTGCTATAAAACCCGCTTAAGGTCTAGGGCTTGGATAGAATCCCGGTGTCAAATGGTTTGACATCAACTAATAACCCACGTACAATGTTCTCCCTATAATAGAGACTAATAAGCTAGAAATGTTTAAATGCATTACAAAAAATGATTGGTTCCAAGAGCAAGTCTCCCCCTCCTTTTCAAGAAAGCGTAGAAAATTGGCTTAGAAATAATACGCAATCGTTTCTTTATACGCAGGAATTTTAAAAAATCCTAGAGAATAATTTGTCTGTAGCGTAGGCATGCATGTGAGATTTTACCATTTTATATGCAATAAGCTGTTTAAAAACTAGATTTTTTGTCTAAAAAATAAATGTTTTTATTGTCCCATCCTTACGCACAATTTCCAAGCCTAAAATATCTGTATTAGGCATTAATTTTTCCGAGAAAGTTCAGTTTAGAATTATGCAAAAGCCGTCAAACCTTAGAATAATCCTTCATTGTTTACCAAACACCCTTTGAGAGGGTTCTGGCTAAATTCACAACAGATGCCCGATTTTAGGCAAAGCACGCGCGAAAATTTTTCGATGAATGTCTCTGTGTAGATCGCTAAGAGAGTCGATTCTAAGCTTTCAAACGCATGAAGGAGATAAAGACGCATTTATGAGTAAATCATTCTTTTTCGAAAGAATTAAATGGTAATGAATGGTGGGGGGGGGGTTAGACACTAGAAAAAGAGTACATTTTGCACCAAAAGAGAGTATAAAGATTTTGTTTTTTTTGGGGGGGGGGTAGAGTGCGAAAAGGGACTTACTTTTTCATAGGTATTATCCATTGTTTAAGATGCTTGTGTACTTATCAACTTTTTGAAAGAGACTGATAGGGAAATGTCTTTACCCGCTCTATATATAGAATATATTGGCGAGGTATGTTTTGCCTAGAAAAGCATTGAGTGGGTTTCAGCCACGTGGGAATTTTGCTTAGTAACAAGGCAGAGGAGTTTCGACCACCTGGGGGTGTGTCTAGACATGATTTGCCTAGAAAGAATGCAGGGGATTTCAGCTACCTGGGAGGGGGTTGTCTAGACATTTTTTCGTCTAGAAAGAATGCAGGGATTTCAGCTACCTGGAGGGTGTGTCTAGACGTGATTTTGCCTAGAAACATGGCAGGGGCGTTCAGGCACCTGGGAATTTTGTCTAGTAACAACGTGGGTGAGTTTTGCTAGCTGGGAGATGTGTCTGGAAAAACATCGTATAAGGGTTTTAACCACCTGGGAACGTGTCTAGACATGATTTTGTCTATAAACAGGAAACAGGGATGCAGTGACGTCAGAGATTATGCGCTTGAATTCTATAGAAAAAGAGGTATGTATGTTGTAGAAAAACAAGGGGGTGTGTCACCTAACCTTTGATCTCTTGCCAAGGGCGGGAATATTGCCTAGAAAAAAGGATGCCGTGACGTCAGAGGCCTCCACTAGAAATCTAATGTTAATTTTCCTATCTGACGGCTTCTATTCTGGGGGGACCGCTTGTATTCTGGGGGTACTGACCGCTTGAAAGCCTTATGGCCCCACTATTCAAAAATTAGATAAACAATCAATGCAAATAAACATATAAAAGATGTTAATGTAAATTAATAAATAAATCTTAAAACGAGTGAAACTTGAATTGAATATGCAAATCAAGCTTGAAACGAACGAAAATCACCACAAACAAGGGTTTAGATATGGCCTCCTTCTCTCACTGTAAAAGTTTAAAATCTACTGCGTCATTGGTGCTTTACTGAAAACCAATTTTATTACAAATATTTTCTTTTGTACTTTATATTGAAATTAAACATTAAAATTATAGTAAAATTTTGAACTGATGAGCTTTCAGCAATTAATATCATTATACATCAAATATTCAGTTTAATTTATTAGTTATTTCTAAAGTTGTTCGAAACGAATATAGTTTCACTACAAACAAGAGTTTGGATACTGCCCCCTTTCTTAACTGTAAATAAAAAAACAAAAGCCTACTGCGTCATTGGCGCTTCACTGAAAACAAATTATATTACAAATATTTTCTTTTCCATTTCTTACAGCATTGAAAATAAAAATAAAATAAGTGAAATAAATTCTTTCAGAGATAGATCTTTCAACAACTAATATCATTAAGTATCAAATATTCAATTCGATGTTGTTTATACTTTCTAAAACTGTTCAAGACACAAATAGTTTTCAGTAAAGCGCCAATGACGCAGTAGGTTTTAAACTTTTACAGTGAGAGAAGGAGGCGATATCCAAACTCTTGTTTGTATTGATTTTTGTTCGTTTCAAGCTTGATTTGCATATTCAATCTAATTTTTACTCGTTTTAACATTTATTTATTCATTTACAAAAATATCTATTGTATGTTTGTTTGCATTGATTGTCTATTTAATTTCTTTTCGTTTTGAGTTTCATTTTTACTTCAATAGCAAAATATTTTTTTTCATTTTAAGCTTGATTTTCATATTCAATCGAAGCATTACTCACTTTAAGATCTATTTATACATTTATATTATTACTTGCTTTATGTTTTTTCCGATGATTGTTTATTTAATTTTTATTCGTTTTGAGTTTCATTTATTCTTTAACAGTAATTTCTGGTCGCCTTGAGTTTGAATTTTAACAGGTATTTTTATCTGCTAAACTTAAGTTTAAAATGGCCTTTACTTTACTTTGAAAAACTTACTTTTCAGAAAGTTTTTTTAATTAATTCCTAAAAAACATTTCTTAATAACATTGCACTTTTAATTACCAATTTTCATATGTGAAATGGAAAAAAAATAATTTAAAATTAGATTCTTTAAAATTTAGTGTTACAACGTT
Source organism: Artemia sinica (assembly GCA_027921565.1). NCBI lineage: Eukaryota > Metazoa > Arthropoda > Branchiopoda > Anostraca > Artemiidae > Artemia > Artemia sinica. The sequence goes on from CM051258.1 coordinate 41,966,866, forward strand.
GAAGCCAAGTTTCGCGTTAGAGAGAAATCTGACTTGTCTACCCGTGAAAAAATCGAATGTCGCTTATGTTTATAGTTGTTTAAATGTTCTCCAGAACACTCGCACCTCGGTCCAGGTTTTCATAATGGTTGAGATTGGAAACGATCATACTGTCTATTATTTATATACTGTGCGTTACAGATACTATATTAATTTTATAAACAGAGTTTTGCCTAGGGAAGTAAAGACCGAAGTTGAAACTTAAAACGACCAAAATTTATTACTTCACGGCCTGTCTAACATATATCAATAAAACTAATGCAAATACATCAACTGGTGATGTTTCCCTATGTTTGTAGGATTACAGAAAACTAGCGCTTTACTGAAAACACAAAAGCCAAGTATAAAAACAAGAATATTGATTTAGGAGTCAAAAGTAAATACGTAGCCTCACAACAATGAACTAATCTATAACGCTTTTCATATTCCTACAGGAGCTGTGATATCAGTAACTTTTAGCATACAATTAAAATTATCTTAAAAACTTAGGCATAAAAATAACAAGTTTAACGTCATTACACAGCATATAAAATAATGGATTGATTTATTAGGTAACATCTTGGTCTCACCAAGCATTATTCGAAACAAAGTACATATCAATTATAATATGAACTCTGGAAATCGAGTTATTTCTCTCTATAAAACAGAGGATTTTAAGTTGTGATAGAAATTTTAAAGCGAGATTGCAGTCCTAATACTGATAAGATTCCTTCACTTTGAACTTATCTACAAAATAATCATGAAATGTCTTTTTCAGATCCAAAACGACAGTAGGGAGGCCTCAGAAGGCACTGGAACCAACACATGTGCTGCCATCTATAATTGAGTCTAACGCTGACAGGTTATAATTTTTTCAAGGATTATTGATCCTCTAACGGGTCAATGACACGTCTTTCAAGGTCAATTTATTTGTTGTTTCTAAGTATATTGACTCCGGGACGAAGATTACACATGCGCATTGAATTCTAACGGGGAAGTGGATCAATGTATTGATCCACTAGAGGGGAAACAGTTTTCTGAGAAATTGATTTACATAATCTGATGGTGAATTATTGATTCGCTAACGGGAACAGGATCACGTGTCTCTTTCTAAGTCAATCAGGGAATTTACGTAAGGTTTTCCATTACATCACAATTCACCCTTGAGATTTTGTATATAACGGACATGCGTTGTGGTTAAATTATCATACAGTTTTAAGACACCATGGATAAAGCATTGAATGTTATTGACAAGGAAACTTTATCTACAATGATTATTAATGTGAGTTCTGTTTAGTAAATTTTCTTAGTTTATTTCCAAATAAAATCATTTTACATAGTCCCCCTCCAGTAAATTCAAATTCAGGGTATACCCCCCTCCCACAAAAAAATCTCCACTATGTGATGTTTATAGTCGATAGAAAGCGTAAAGAACTTTTTTTACCATGTAAACCCCCCTCCCTCCCGCCTATTTACGACTTTAATTCTTTCATTAGAAATAATTCTGTTTTTTGATAAATTCTTGGTTTCTATATTTCTACCTAAAGTGACAGCCAACTTCCGTCAACTCTTAATATACTGACCCCCTTATGACGCTAAACCGCTAAGATTTAAATAGTGATATTTATTGAGACCCGTCAAGTGCATCCTGCTTGTTAATTCTCATGAATTACGATAGCGGATTAGCAAAGGTTTCGCTGAAAAAAGATAATTTTTTCCAGTCAAATTAAAAACAGTAAAATCCTTTGAATTGCAAGGGGGTGGGTGTTAGTTTAATGTAGTATTTGTTTTCCATTTTGAGTACTCAGTGTTTATATGGGGGGAGGCGGAGAAGGGGCAATGCCTCGATTCTAACAGATTCGTCGTAAGGTGAAAACATACTGTTTTCTTCGCGTGAACTGCAAAGAGATTGTTGCTTGTGCTCATCAGCGTGCCATTTATGTAGACATTGATTTGACGAAATAAATTACCTTTCATATATATATAACCCTGAAGTTTAGTGTTTGGTTAGCTTTTAATTATACCATATTTATGGCTGGCTATTTTGAGATCTATATTTTAAATCATTGTATTGGATTTGATGCAACTGTTGGCCCTCAAGAATAATGATCGTTTTTTTTTCCTAAATGGTAAAAATAGGATTTCTATGCTTTTAGGGTTTATTTCCAACACGGAGTGTATCTAATTTTTTTCTCTTAGTGGTAAAAGTAGGATTTCTAATGCTTTTAGGGTTTATTCACAACACGGAGTGTATTTAATTTTTTCTCTTAATGGTAAGAATAGGATTTCTATGCTTTTAGGGTTTATTTCCAACACGGAGTGTATTTAATTTTTTCTCTTAATGGTAAAAAATAGGAGCATTTCTAACTGTCGCAAATTTTTAATTTTTGCTTTACTAAAAAGGGGGGAGGGAGGGGCTTCTTTGAGACAAATGCTTTCTACACAAAATTATACCTGACAATAAATTCTGGTTAGGAGCGAGGGGGGGTACTAATTATTCTTCTATAAAAAGGGGAATCGTTTTTTTATTCTAAATTTTTTCTTCTTTTAAGGACAATTTTGGAGAATGCCATCCACCAAGCAAGAGGGCTAGGGTAAATGAAGAGACTTCTGTAGGAGTATCACGGCTTTCCGTCATAAGGTATGCTGGGTTGTCCAGGGGCGCACTACACCAAGCCTCCACGCCATCTATGCAATCTGTAATAGCTGAACCATCCAGGGCTACGCTTTACCAGCCCCCTGTGTCCTCCATGCAGGTAACAATACAGCCTGGTCAAAAACCAAAAAGAGAATGGGCGGCTGCTCACAGGATGGTGAACCCCGCTGGCTCATCTATGCAAGCCAGTGACATCGCCGCCGCCACCACATCTATGCAAGCCACTGATACTGCTGCCCCAATTACACAAGAGTGTGATGTCACCGCCCCCTCCATCCTCCAACACGTGTTACCAGGACCATCTGGCAAATAAGACCAGCCGGAATATGGAAATGTGAGCATTTTACCTCTACTTTCTACCTGGCTATAGAAATATCTACCTATTTCTTCCAACCTTTTTAGGCCTTTCTTTTCACCAATTTTCAACACAGTAAAAGTGTGTCAGAGATATTAAAAGGCATTTTTCTCCTAAAGGAAATATAGCGTTCTCCCTTTTGAATCATGTCAAGTGCATGCATTTTGCCCTGCTAAATTAGGTTAGTGAAGCCAAATAAAAAGGCACTATATTCTGCTCATAGTAGGGTTATATAATTTCTATTGCGGTATACACGAAAGGTTAATCTTGCCTCAACAAATTCCTTAAAAACAACTTTCTATCGGAATGAGTTGTGTATCATGAAAGGATATATAAAGTAGTGAATTATGGTACTAAGCACATAATAATCCAATTTAAAAATAGGGTGATTTAGACAATTTGAAAATAAGCTATTTTCATTTATAAGTTACATTGGTTCCATATTCGCCATCTCCCCCCTGATCGTCAGTTGGAGAAGAAGACGCGCCTGTGGAGTTCATTTGCAACAATTCACCATGGAATGGTATCGTTAACGAAATTACAGATAATATCGATGATTTTTTAACTAATTATTTTAATGTAGAAAGTAGCACAGTTGAGCAGAGGGACTTGCCTTTACTAAGTCCAAACACTTTGCAGCTTTTAGACGATTTTACTCGGAAATTAACGGGGAAACCCTCCCCCCCACTGATTACATTAACACACTTCAAACAACTGAAATGGCTTTGAACAACCCAATTGTTGAACAATGTGGGGGAGGGGGTGGTTATAATATACAAGAGGGGAGGAAGAGGGTGACAATACCCAATTTATGACACTTCCTGACTTTCAGCTGTCAAATTCAATATTAAATACAATAGTTGTCTACACTGCGAGGGATCCTTTTAATTCGTTTATGGGGGGGGGGTTATTTTGTATTTGATCCTATATAAATTGCTCATGAATATGTAGACAGAATTCGTGCACTGTTAGAAAACCAAATTCAGTTTTTTTGGGGGGGGTAGGGATTCAATTAAGGTTTCAATTGTTTTAAAGGTATTTTATTTAAATGAGGGTAAAAGTGAGGTTTATGACCATTATGTACATACTGAGATGCTAGTGGTCTATCCGCATTTAGAAAATTATTAAACAGTTTTTATGGATTGGCTAGGCCACATTATTATGTATCTCGAAAATTATAACAAAAATGGGAGTGGATCAGTGGTTTTGTTTATTGAAAATTTAAGCATAAATATTTGTAAATTTAAAAAAGGTTTTATTTTAATAGGGGGAGACAGGTGGTGCGGGGGAAAGGTCTATAGTTTTAAAATATAATCCAGATTTATAGGGTTGCAAAGGCGTTCAAAGAATCTGTTTTGAAACAGGTCAAAAATGTTTCATGTACGCTTTCCACATATCAGCTTTCCGACCTTTGAAAGATGAAGCCACGAAGAAAAAAATTAGAATACTGGGCTGTACATGGAAATGTGAGGTGTGATTTTCCCACTGTAGATTTTACATGTTTAGAGGGAAAATACCCAGTAAAGCTAAGATCCATTGATATTTTTGAAAGGGCCATTCCCATTTAAATATCTGTGGTTCAATATGAAACTTTGGTTCAATATGAAACTGAATTTGAGGATGGGGTTCATTCTAACAAGAAGGGGGTGTTGTTCCCAGTAAGGGGCCCGTCAATTGAATTGGTGAAGCACTGGGTTTGGTTGTTGTACACACCACCTAGTGAACCTAATGCAATTGGCCCTTTCAACCCAATTACAGACATCAGTAGAGTTCCTGGGGAGGGTAAGAATAAGGGGACACGTTTCTAATGTCCAACATGCCTGTCTTGATTTTGGACTAAATAAAAGTTACAAAATCATCCAAAGCAATAAAATCTCTTTGGATATTGAAGCGAAGCTAGTGGAAGTGAACGATCCTCGATTTCCGAAACGAATCAAAGAACATCGAGCCATTGCAGTTTCCTACGCTCACGCACAAAGAGACAGTTTTAACACTATGCAGTTGCTAGAAATAGTTGAAACGTTGGATGAGGGTGAGTGCATGGTCAAGGTACTGACCAAATTAATTGGCACCGCTAATGGCGCTATTTCTCGTTTGAGAAATACCAATTACCCAATGTTATTGTCTGCAGAGGATCGTCTCGCGATTAAAAATCAAAAAATATTCTGGGTTTGTAAAAGGGAGTTTGAAGAGGGGGCTAAGGGGAAAGTGACTAAGGGGAAAAGAGGGGGGAAGGGAAATTCAGAGACCACAATCACTTGTGGCAGGCAAAATCATCAGGGGGTAGTAATTTTAGAGGGGCAGCACATCAATCATGCAATGTGAATGTAAGCCAGCAGTTTTTTATACCGGTTTTCATTCACAACACAAATTATGATTTAAAATTTATTTTACCGGCTTTGGCACGTATGCACAGGGAGGGGGGCGGGAGTAGATAGTCCATGGGTAAACAATTCATTTACCTATAATATTATCCCCAAATCAGCAGAGAAGCTAGTGCTTCTCCAGTTGAAATGGCAGGTAGTGAATAACGGGCATACGTGCCAGAATAAAATCAGGTTTTTAGATTCTTTTAGTTTTTTCCCCAAGGCATTGATTCAATTGATTCAAGTGCAGAAAAGTGACAATTTTGATAGATTTCCTTTGCTTAAACAGCACTTTCCAGACAGTGAAATGTATCACTTATTGACCTGTAAAAGTGTATATGCATACGACTATTACTTTTCTGGTGCTCGCTTAAGTGAGGAGAAAACTACCTCCAATTGAAGCTTTCTATAATTCACTCATCAACAGTGAATGCACTGCCGTGGTATACGAATTTGCCAAGAGGGTCTGGGCTAAGGGTAATTGTAAAAATGGGTGGGATTACTGTAGACTGTACTTGGTCAGTGACTATTTAACTCTGTTAGATATTGTCGCTAAAAACACAGACCAAATCTATTCAGAGTTTGGACTAGATATAGGATATTATTTTTCCAATCCACATTTGGTGATGGACTTGATTCTAAAAATTAGTAGGGAAGAAATAGGCTTTATCACTGATGTAGATCAACACCTTTTTGTAGAAAGGTCAATTAGGGTTGGGTATGTTTTTCATGGAGATCGTGGTTTGACAACAGATCCAAGCGTGCAAGATACTGGTGTAAAGTCAAATGCAGTTTTCCTTGACATGAACTCGGCAATGTCTCACTACTCTTTGCCGTGTGGAAACTATAAATGGCTTGAGAATCCTTGTGAGTTCCCCGACGTTCACGGGGTCGAGGACAATGGGCCATAAGGATGGTTATTTGAAATTGACGGTCACATTCCATTGGCGCTTCATGATTCCGTCAAGAATTTTGTTTTTCCCTGTATCAATCAACCAGTGACAAAGGACTCACTGAATCCATACAATCGATCATTTGTTTAGGGTCCAGATCTGCAATCAGTTTCTGCTTCGAGGGGGTCCAGTGCATCCCCATATCCTCAACCAATGATCAATTGTATGGACTCAGTGAGCATTACTGGGTATTTTCCTTCTAACCATGAAAAATCTACAGTGGGGAAATCACACCCCACCTTCCCATGTACAGCCCAGTATTCTAAATTTTTCTTTGTGGCTTCATCTTTCAAAGGTCGGAAAGTTGATAAGTGGAAAGTGTACATGAAACATTTTTGACCTGTTTCAAAACAGATTCGTTTGAACGCCTTTGCAACCCTCTAAATCTGGATTATATTTTAAAAACTATAGACCTTTCCCCCGCCCCACCTGCCCCCTCTTAAAATAAAATCTTTTTAAATTTACAAATATTTACGCTTAGATTTTCAATAAACAAAACCACTGATCCACTCCCATTTTCGTTATAATTTTTGAGATGCATAATAATGTGGCCTATCCAATCCATAAAAACTGTTTCATAATTTTCTAAAGGCGGATAGACCACTAGCATCTCGGTATGTACATAATGGTTATAAACCTCACTTTTACCCTCATTTAAATAAAATACCTTTAAAACAACTGAAAACTTAACTGAATCCCTCCCCCCCCCCACAACTGAATTTGGTTTTCTAACAGTGCACGAATTCTATCTACATATTCATGGACAATTTCTATAGGATCAAATACAAAATTACCCCCCCCCCATAAGTGAATTAAAAGGATCCCCAAAAGTCGCAGTGTAGACCACTATTGTATTGAATATTGAATTTGACAGCTGAAAGTCAGGAAATGTCATAAATTGGGTAATGTCACCCTCCTCCCCCTCTTGTATATTATAACCACCCCTCCCCTACATTGTTCAACAATAGAGTTGTTCCAAGCCATTTCAGTTGTTTGAAGTGTGTTCATGTAATCAGTGGGGGGAGGGTTCCCCGTTAATTCCCGGGTAAAATCGTCTAAAACCTGCAAAGTGTTTGGACTTAGCAAAGGTAAGTCCCCCTGCTCAACTGTGCTACTATCTACATTAAAATAATTAGTTAAAAAATCATCGATATTATCTGAAATTTCTTTAACGATACCATTCCATGGTGAATTGTTGCAAATGAACTCCAGAGGCGCGTTTTCTTCTCCAACTGACGAGCAGGGGGGAGATGGTGAATATGGAACCAATGTAACCTATAAAAGAAAATAGCTTGTTTTCTAAGTGTCTAAATCAACCTATTTTTTTAAATTGGATTATTATTTACATGTGCTTAGTACCATAATTCACTACTTTATATATCCTTTCATGATACACCACTCATTCCGATAGAAAGTTGTTTTTAAGGAATTTGTAAAGGCAAGATTAACCTTTCGTTTATATCGCAATAGAAATTACATAACCCTACTATGAGCAGAATATAGTGCCTTTTTATTTGGCTTCACTAACCTAATTTAGCAGGGTGAATGCATGAAAAATGGTGAAAAGAAAGGCCTAAAAAGTTGGAAAAAATAGGTAGATATTTCTATAACCAGGTAGAAAGTAGAGGTAAAAATGCTTACATTTCCATATTCTGGCTGGACTTTTGTGCCAGATGGTCCTGGTAGCGCGTGTTGGAGGATGGAGGGGGCGGTGACATCACACTCTTGTGTAATTGGGGCAGCAGTATCAGTGGCTTGCATAGATGTGGTGGTGGCGGCGATGTCACTGGCTTGCACAGATGAGCCAGCGGGGTTCACCATCCTATGAGCAGCCGCCCATTCTCTTTTTGGTTTTTGACCAGACTGTATTGCTGCCTGCATGGAGGACACAGGGGGCTGGTAAAGCGTGGCCCTGGATGGTTCAGCTATCACGGATTGTATAGATGGCGTGGAGGCTTGGTGTAGTGCGCCCCAGGACAACCCAGCATACCTAATGAGGGAAGGTCATGATACTCCTACAGGAGTCACATCATTTACCCTAGCCCCCTTGTTTAGTGGATGGTATTCTTCAAAATTGTCCTTAAAAGAAGAAAAAAATTAGAATAAAAAAAAACTATTCCCCTTTTTATAGAAGAATAATTAGTACCCCCGCTCCTAACCAGAATTTATTGTTAGGTATAATTTTGTCTAGAAAGCATTTGTCTCAAAGAAGCACCTCCCACCCTCTTTTTCAGTAAAGCAAAAATTAAAAATTTGCGACAGTTAGAAATGGTCCTATTTTACCATTAAGAGAAAAAAATTAAATACACTCCGTGTTGGAAATAAACCCTAAAAGCATAGAAATCCTATTTTTACCATTAAGAGAAAACATTAAATACACTCCGTGTTGGAAATGAACCCTAGAAGCATAGAAATCCTATTTTTAACATTAAGAGAAAAAATTGGATACAGTCCGTGTTGGAAATAAACCCTAAAAGCATAGAAATCCTATTTTCACCATTTAGGAAAAAACTATCATTATTCTTTAGGGCCAACAGTTGCATCAAATCCAATACAATGATTTAAAATATAGATCTCAAAATAGTCAGCCATAAATATGGTATAATGAAAAGCTAACCAAACACTAAACTTCAGGGTTATATATATATGAAAGGTAATTTATTTCGTCAAATCAATGTCTACATAAATGGCACGCTGGTGAGCACAAGCAACAATTTCTTTGCAGTTCACGCGAAGAAACAGTTTGTTTTCACCTTACAACGAAGCTGTTAGAATCGAGGCATTGCCCCTTCCCCGCCTCCCCCATATAAACATTGAGTACTCAAAATGGAAAACAAATACTACATGAACCTAACGCCCATCCCCCCTCTTGCAATTTAAAGGATTTACTGTTTTTAATTTGAGTGGAAAAAAAGTATATTTTTTCAGCGAAACTTTTGCTAAGCCGCTATCGTAATTCATGAGAAGTAACAAGCAAGATGCACTTGACGGGTGTCAATAACTATCACTATATAAATCTTAGTGGTTTAGCGTCATAAGAGGGTCAGTATATTAAGAGTTGAAGGAAGTTGGCTGTCACTTTAGGTAGAAATATAGAAACCAAGAATTTATCAAAAACAGATTATTTCCAATGAAAAAATTAAAGTCGTAAACAGGGGGAGGGGGGTTACATGGTAAAAAAGACTGTATTTTACGCTTTCTATCGACTATAAACATCACATAAACATCACAGTGGAGATTTTTTTGTGGGAGGGGGGGGTATACCCTGAATTGGAATTTACTGGAGGGGGACTATGTAAAATGATTTTATTTGGAAATAAACTAAGAAAATTTACTAAACAGAACTCACATTATTAATCATTGTAGATAAAGTTTCCTTGTCAATAATATTCAATGCTTTATCCGCGGGTCTTAAAACTGTATGATAATTTAACCACAACGCATGTCCGTTATATACAAAATCTAAAGGGCGAATTGCGATGTAATGGGAAACCTTACATAACTTCCGTGATTGACTTAGAAAGAGACACGTGATCCTGTTCCCGTTAGCGGATCACTAATTCACCGTCAGATTATGTAAATCAATTTCTCAGAAAACTACTCCCCCTCTTGTGGATCAATACATTGCCCCGTTAGAATTCAATGCACATCTGCAAACTTCGTCCCGGAGTCAATACACTTAGAAACAACAAATAAATTGACCTTGAAAGAGGTGTCATTGACCCGTTAGAGGATCCATAATCCTTGAATAAATTATGACCTGTCAGCGTTAGACTCAATTATAGATGGCAGCACATGCTAACCAAACACTAAACTTCAGGGTTATATATATATGAAAGGTAATTTATTTCGTCAAATCAATGTCTACATAAATGGCACGCTGGTGAGCACAAGCAACAATTTCAAACAACAAATAAATTGACCTTGAAAGAGGTGTCATTGACCCGTTAGAGGATCCATAATCCTTGAATAAATTATGACCTGTCAGCGTTAGACTCAATTATAGATGGCAGCACATGCTAACCAAACACTAAACTTCAGGGTTATATATATATGAAAGGTAATTTATTTCGTCAAATCAATGTCTACATAAATGGCACGTTGGTGAGCACAAGCAACAATTTCTTTGCAGTTCACGCGAAGAAGGAGTTTGTTTTCACCTTACAACGAAGTTGTTAGAATCGAGGCATTGCCCCTTCCCCGCCTCCCCCCATATAAACATTGAGTACTCAAAATGGAAAACAAATACTACATGAACCTAACGCCCATCCCCCCTCTTGCAATTTAAAGGATTTACTGTTTTTAATTTGAGTGGAAAAAAGTATATTTTTTCAGCGAAAACCTTTGCTAAGCCGCTATCGTAATTCATGAGAATTAACAAGCAAGATGCACTTGACGGGTGTCAATAATTATCACTATATAAATCTTAGCGGTTTAGCGTCATAAGGGGGTCAGTATATTAAGAGTTGAAGGAAGTTGGCTGTCACTTTAGGTAGAAATATAGAAACCAAGAATTTATCAAAAAACAGATTTATTTCCAATGAAAAAATTAAAGTCGTAAAAAGGGGGAGGGGGGTTACATGGTAAAAAAGACTGTATTTTACGCTTTCTATCGACTATAAACATCACATAGTGGAGATTTTTTTGTGGGAGGGGGGGGGGTATACCCTGAATTGGAATTTACTGGAGGGGGACTATGTAAAATGATTTTATTTGGAAATAAATTAAGAAAATTTACTAAACAGAACTCACATTATTAATCATTGTAGATAAAGTTTCCTTGTCAATAATATTCAATGCTTTATCCACGGGGTCTTAAAACTGTATGATAATTTAACCACAACGCATGTCCGTTATATACAAAATCTAAAGGGCGAATTCCGATGTAATGGGAAACCTTACATAACTTCTGTGATTGACTTAGAAAGAGACACGTGATCCTGTTCCCGTTAGCGGATCACTAATTCACCGTCAGATTATGTAAATCAATTTCTCAGAAAACTACTCCCCCTCTTGTGGATCAATACATTGCCCCGTTAGAATTCAATGCGCATGTGCAAACTTCGTCCCGGAGTCAATACACTTAGAAACAACAAATAAATTGACCTTGAAAGAGGTGTCATTGACCCGTTAGAGGATCACTAATCCTTGAATAAATTATAACCTGTCAGCGTTAGACTCAATTATAGATGGCAGCACATGTGTTCGTCCAGTTCCTTCTGAGGCCTCCCTACTAACGACAGTCAATCTTTACCGTACCAAAACCATATATTGTTTTGTGTTTTCAGTAAAGCGCTTGTTCTTTGTAATCCTACAACCATAGAGAAATATCCCCAGTTAATTTATTTGCATTAGTTTTGTTGATATATGTTAGATAGGCAGTGAAGTAATATTTTTTGTTCGTTTTAAGGTTCAACTTCACTCTTTACTTCCCTCGGAAAAACTTTGTTTTTTTAAATTAATCTATGCTTGTTTTTGATAAAAATTTTATTTAGAAACAACACTGAGGAATAATTTATACGAAAACTATTTATTCGGAATAATTTCTGTCCGTTTTAATTTTTAACGCTGGTCCTTAATGTCAGTTGAAAACTTATTTTCATATACTTCTAATCTCCTCCAATCTAGGGAAGATAAGACACCTCAAGCCTTTTTAAGGAGCTGAACTAAGAAGCTGTACAAGAACTGAAGGAAAAAATAAGTTTAGAGTGGAAAAAAATCAAAACAAAGTGTCGTTTCTTTTTGTAAAAAAAATAAAGAAGAAATAGGTCTTTAATTCTTTATTTTATAAAATTAAATTCAGTCACACTTAAGAAAGCAGCTCCAGGTGAGTAACTTTGACACCAAAGGTTAACTGAGCGGACAGGTTTGTATATCGACATACTTGCAAAAATTTTGCTAGCTCAACAGAAATGTGCCTTTAGGCTTAGGGATTTATTTGACCTGTCCCTAAATAAAAAAAACACTAATTACTCAGAAATGAATGGAAATGTCAAATAAAGATCATTTCTTGTGTAGGTACGATAAATGGTATTACAACCTAAGTTTGTTTTTATTTCAAAAATTTTGAGAAGAATTACCTGAATTCTCCTACAGAACTGTTTTCATTTGTCTTTCTTCCTCTTTGGATGCACAATCTTACGTACGGAGAGAATATTAGAGTGGAATTATCAAGTAAATAATATGAATAAGTCAGTATAACAATAAGTAATCCTTCTTTTAATATATAACTTCGAGTGGTTCCAGAACCACTTGCCTACACTTCTCCAACCACTAAGTTGAAGGGGGTTGGGGTTAGGGACGTAATTTACTATGGGGCAGAGGGAGCAACTTCCCCTCCCGAACATCAGTTTTCTTCCTGACCCTAGATACCCCTCCCCCAGCTGAAATTTAGTTTCTCCAAAAATGTTGTCAAAACTAAGATAAGCCTACATAATTCAAACGTCCACTGAAACAGTTCAGTTTTCTTTAGTACATCTTTACCTTTTTTTATTACTATATGGCTAGTTTTTCAGTTTCAGTCTAGTTTTTCCAACTGAGACCCCCCACCCCCAGAGAATTTTGACAAAATTACGTCATTCGTTGGGTATGGATTTAGAGATTTACTTAGAATGTCGCTGCCAACCATGAACTGAATGACCTCTATTCCCTTTTGAATAAGAATATTTGACCAAATACCTTCCTTGGACATGCTTTAAAAAATTAGTGCATCATATTTACAAAAACAGTGAAATAATCTGAAAGTTATCGTATAGAAGGGAGAAAACCATAATTGAAAAAAAAACACATAAGCAGGAATTGAACGCAAGACACTCTATTTCAAAGTTGAACGCTGCACCAACAGAACCGCACCTTTAACAAGGAGATGTATTATGTTAGTGATTTTACCTTAATTGCGTAGCTTAAGGGGGCTTGGAAAAGGAACATACGAGTGATGTTACAATGATGATGTCGTTTTATACTTCCAAGCTTTTCTACTTAAGAAGCGACATCAAAAGTATTGTTTTTAGTGCTCTATCACACTTACGAATGGTAGAATTGATAAACATCACGTAGATAAGAACAATAGCTTTCAAATGCGCCATTAAACATCGCTCTAAAAAGTACTGGTAGTCCACTAGCCTCAGCTGTTCCACTTGAGACATTGCACCAAAAGTTCCTTTTTTAGTACCATTTTGAACTTGCTGATGGCTGAATTTATAGGAAGGACGTAGATATGAGCAATATCTTTTATATGATCTACTAAAAATCTATCTAGATACCTGCGATATCAATATGCCGAATAAAAATATGCCAATACCGATACGCGTCATATCAATACGTCCGATACCGATATACTGTTCAGCCCTTTCCCCGGGGGCTATGGAGGGTCGTGTCATCACCAAACCAAATATATCTGAACTTTGAACTGGGTTGAACAATATGGCTATCTCAAAATTGTGATTGGATGACTTTGATGAAGGGGGCCTTTAGAGAAGGAGGGCTAGTTGCCCTCCAGTCTTTTTGGTCACTTAAAAAGGGCGCTAGCAAATTTAATTTCCGTTCGAATGAGCTATTATAAATCTCTCTATGACAATCTAGTCACCCCCTAGCCTTGCTAGAAAAAAAAATGGGAGACAGATCAGTGCCACCCATGCAAAAAATAGTCATTTTCCTTGTTATTAAGGGAGGAAGGCTGTAATTTACCATAATAGGGATTTTCGACCTTGCTGATTCCAATGGTAGACTTCTCATTTTGATCAGACGCGGTTTTCGAGGGGTTTCAGACTTTTTTCAAAATCACCATAAAACTCTTTTCGAAATGAACTTTTACTTTTAAGACGACCCGAAATAATAGTTACAATTCCTGAATCAGTGCCAGATAGGAATTTTTTCCACTGGGTAGTTTTTTTCGAAACTCGTTTTTTAACTTTTGGTTACCATGGGCTGTGGTTTGCTCTTTACTAGGTTGCAGTTACCGCTGTAACCATGATAATTAGCGCCAGGGAATGCATGTAAAAATTGGTAAAGCTCTTCAACATAATTGTGTTCAAGTTGGGGGTCTGGTGGAGGGAACTCGGCCTCACAGAAGGAGTACCAATTAGACAGAGGAATATCGGCAAAGGTAAAGGTTTCTTTTTGTTCCAAAATCTTAAAGGTCAGAGTTCGCTGGCAGTGTCCCAGTGTTTCCAAACCGAACCATGAAAAACAATATGCGAAAACTAATTCGGTGAATTCGATAGCTATTTTCGCACTTAAAAATTCTGTACAGTTTCAAGAATACATTATATGTTATAATAGAGGTGAGAGTTTTGAATTAGCCTTTGAAACGTGTACAAGTGATGAACTGCTTAAAATAATAAAATGTCTCAAATCAAATTCTGCGGGAGTGGACGGCTTATCTCTTCGAGTATAATTGAAAGGCAATAATGCATTATATTCTACCGTGTCTTCTTTTTATTATAAACTTGTCACTTGAAAAGGACATTTTTCCTGATCAGCTAAAAGTTGCGAAAGTGATACCACTTCATAAAGGTGGTCCTAAAAAGGAAATTGAGAATTGGAATTCTTGTCGAGGGGCTTGAGGAGCGTGTGTCCCCTCATGCCAATAGGGAGTCGGAAGCTCCGCCTCTCCGCTTTAAGGACCAGGTCCACGTCAATGGCTATTTGGAGGTAGGTCTTTCCCTCCTTGACGTGAATATTGTTCACTTCAATTTCCTCTTTAGTGAGGAAACGATTGCATGCCACCAACAGCCCCATTAGCCTCTCCGGTGAACCCGACATTTGGATCCTACATAGAGAAATTTCTTCTCGGATGTGTGTCTCCTAGAGCGAGGGCAATATAACCCTGCTCTAACCCATTCACGAACTCCTGAGTCCATGATGCCGTCCTCTCATCCTGTCGTCTCACTTTTATAATGCCCTCCTCCAATCTCGTGGAGGCAACATCAGGACCAAAGCCTAGATTGCCTTCCATGATTTTAGTCTCAACAGCTTCCATCAATAGGACGACATCATTCCAACAGATGTTGCTTACTGACTCTTACGGGTATCAATTTAGCTACTTCAGCAAAGTTCCTCTTTTCTCTGGGAGCCCCAGGCACCTTTTCCTTCTCCTCTCGACCTTGGGACGCCGTTTTACGGGAGCAACCTCCGGGGTCGTATTTTGAGACAGGTTGGCCATTTCTCTATTCGTGCCCTTTGGTTAAGGTGGGTCACCGGCCAGGGTGACCCACACACACACACACACAAACACAGACACACACACACACACACACACACACACACACACACACAGACACACACACACACACACACACAAACACACACACACACAGACACAAACACAAACACACACACACACACACACACACACACACACACACACACACACACACACACACACACACACACACACACACACACACACACCACACACACACACACACACACACACACACACACACACACACACACACACACACACACACACACACACACGCACACACACGCACACAAACACACACACACACACACACACACACACACACACACACTATTCCACGCACTATTGTATTTAGTTTTCCGAATTCATGACTATATATTTAAAAATAATTTCTCAACATTTACGTGCACAGCCCTCGCCTGAATGATTTCATTGTTGAAAGTATACTTTCCTATTTCTATACCATTGATGTCAGTTCCCAAGGAATAAATTTGTTAATAATATTACCAAATAAGTTTATTAATAGACGTTTAACGTATACAAAAAAAATGTTTTTTTTTGTTTTCTTGAATACATTTACTTTAAATTTCTTCTTTTTCATGTAGGTGCTCATTATCGTCGAGAACAACTAATGGTTGTAGATCGCTTGGATTCACCTTGTATTGATCTCTTATATAAAGTCAGGATAACATTTCCTCAAATACAGAGTAAATTCACTGTTATTGTGTCTCTTTGTGCAGTCAGTGATACTTTTTTAATTCATAATATGAAACTCGCATGTTTCTATATGCTTATTTGATGCAATATTACCCACAAAATGTTCAATTGAATAATTGCTCTGTGAGACATCCAAACATAAAAATCTGCAGGCTTATAGTTATAATACCTGTTGTCTACACCTGTTTTCGATTAGTAGGAACCATACTCTCTTGTTGTTCCTAAAGTTGAAGTTTAGACCGGGTTCTTCCCCTAAAACAGTTTAAAACCGCGACAATACCATCCTCTTAGACATCAATTAAAATTCTATGTAGGGTTTTCTGTAATCATACCAAAATAGGTATTTTCCCATTTTTCATACTTATCATAGTGACAATTGGGACATAGGGGTTCTCTGTAAGAGATTCACAAACTTCCTCAATATAGGAATTACAAACTTAAATTTGAATAGTATATCCTCTGTATAGATTATATGGATTGCATAATATACATTTCTCATCTTATTCACCTACAATAGGGCAGTTCTCGTAGGGCCAGCTAGAAAATATATATAAACACAGAGGGCATGTGTGGAAGATTTTTCCACTTTTGACTCTCGAAGTGCTGTTTAAAAACTAACTAGCAGCCTCCATGAAAAAATATCTCTTACTCCGAGTACCTGCTTAAGGCAATCACCTATTGGCTCCCTAGAGAGACATGGGAGGATTAGTAAACGGGTGAAAACCAACTAAAATATTGAAACAAAAAGAAAAAACTTTCATGGTATGGAAGTATTTTTTTTAATTGTAATAATAGAATTATGTATATGTCACTCTTTTTTCACATGGTTACCAAACTCAATGTCTTCAATTTATTAAATGAATGCATTCAACCCATCTTGTTATCCATGTATATCCATTATATTTGCCTCTGCTGCAAAACATAATTGTTCCTCCAGTTAGAATCTGCTCAAGGATATCACAGGTCTGCCAAACATTTCATCCTACTCTTTGGTCAGCAGCCCGTTGAAATTTCAACTGCAACGTTTGGGCTTTTGTCTTCACACCATTGCTGTCTCCTCCATCAATTTCCAATAATATAAAGCCGCTGATTTCAATAATAAAGGTGTTTTCAAATAAAATCGAAAAAACTATAATTGCACCGTCATCTCTCTAAACTATGCTTCTCTGCTATGAAAAAAAGGTCTAGTATCCCGTTTGTATATATTGATACAAGGGCAGCCGCTGGAAGCGCCACATTCACAGAATGCCAGGTTCAATGAGTTAGAAAAGTGAAATTCAAATAGGATATCTTCGGACCTAATGATAGTGGTGTCAAGTATAAAGTGACAGAAACAATACTATGAATCAATCACGGTCTATGGATAACAACATTTAGGCAATTCATTAGTCAAAAAGTGACATTCATTAGTCACAGTGTCTATGCCCTTACTACTGCCATTTTTTTGAATTATCAAAAGACTCAGTAAATATACCTCCCTGTATAACATATAGTTATACAGGGTTTTTTCAAAACAAAAAGTTTTTTCCAGGTCGATCTAAACTTACATCCTTCAGTTTTCATTTCCCTGCCACTTCTCATAGATCTTGAACGAACAAGGGAGGCGGATCATTCGAATGGAAATTGAAATTTCTAATGGCCTATCTAAGATCTGAAAGCTGTCTCGTCAAAATTCTGAGACAATCATGCAATTATTTTTTGTTGATGGTTTTTGTTCAAATAACTTTAATATGCTTTTTATTCACTATTATCGTTTTTAGTTTCGATGTTCAAGCGTGCTCGTGTCGTTGACTTGAATTTTAGTTTTCCGGTTCGCGTTTTTTTGACTTGAATTACACTTTTCTGGTTCGCGTGGCCTTCATTATTGCATCAATTAATACTATGAGGTCCAAACGAATTTCACTAGCAGGTTTCTTGAACTTGAATTTGACTTTTCTGCTTCATTGAACCTGATATTCTGTGAATTTAGCGCTTCCAGCGGATTATACGGATTCCAGACGCATAAGCTTAAAATAAATCTGATTTTATAACTATTTTTAGATCGTTTTAGGAAACTGAGGTTTCAGTCTGGATAAACAAGGCATCTTCGTGCCCCAACCAGTATCCTATACCTAAAACGCATATCTCGAGTAACTTGTGGGCCATGGGAATATCAGACTACAAGTTTATAATACTTCAGATTTTCTTACTATTGTAAAAATGTTTTAAGAAACTAAAGAAATCTTAAGAAGAATCAGTCTTAAGAAATAAGCTACCCTCATAACTCAACCTACATTTTATGCCAAAGAACTATATCTGGAGAGACTTGAGGGTCATGGGAATTTCAAACTTACGCTTAAAATAAATATGATTTTGTTACTTTTATTACATTGTTCTAAGTAACTGATGTTCCGGTTTTAAGAAATAAGGTACCCTCATGACTGAACCGGCATCTTATTTCTAGAAAGTATATCTCGAGTGACTTGTGGACCATTGGTATTTTAGAAGCATACACCTAAAATATATCCGATTTTGTTACTGTTGTTAGATTGTTTTAAGAAATTTGGAATTCAACCTTGAGGAATAAGGTACCTTAGTGCCTCAACCGGCATCCTATACCTAAAAATATATGTCAATTAACTGGTGGAGCGTGGGGATTTAAGACCTATATGCTTAAAAGATACCTGATTTTATTACTATTGTTAGATCGCTTTAAGAAAATTGGGTGTCAGTCTTAAGATTTAAGGTAACTTAATGTCTTAACTAGTATCCTATGCCTAAAAAGTAAATCTCGAGTAATTTATGGACCATGAGGATATCAGACTCGTGCCCTTAAAATATATCTGGCTTTATTGCTGTTGTTAGATCTGTCTATCAACCTCCACCTTTTCTGGCTCCAGGCTTAGGATTCTCTCCGATGGCCTCCACCAATTCTGGCTCCGGGCTTTGGATCGTCTCTGTCACCCTGCTCCATCCCTGGCTCCGGGCTTAAGATTTCACCTAGAAGGCTCCGGAGCTCTGTCACCGGTCCCGGCCCACCACACCCCGAGACTCCTTTCCCCAGCACCCTTTCCCCAGCACCCATTAAAAGCCTGGTACACTCAAGGGTACCACACGAAGGTGGCCAGTAGAAAGGGGTCATGAGCTCGTGACAGGACCAAGTGGTTTATGGTTTTCTCACTGAGAATGAAAAAACAGAATTTTTCTCACTTGAAAAAACATGAATTTTCTCACTTTGATGGATGTTTTCTTGGACGGTTATTTGTGTTGGTCAATTTATTTGATGTTTTTCTTGGATGTCAACAGTAATTCATGTCTGTTTTATGGTTTTGTCAGTGAGAATGAAAAAACAGGAACTTTCTCACTTTAATGGATGTCAACAGCAATTTATGTCTGTTTTAATCGTTTTTGTCAGTGAGAATGGAAAAACAGGAACTTTCTCACTTTGATGGATTATTGAGTCTAATGGGGACCGGAGTCAATGACCTCTTTTTCCAAGGTCGATTTGCTGATATTGGTGTTGTGGCCAAGTGCACGCTCGAGGCGAATGTCAAGGTGTCCAGGAATTTGGAACACCTGTGCTGTCGACCTCAATTCCCCTTTCGTGAGTCAATAATTCCCCTTAGAAACAACAAATTAATTCCCCTTTCTTGACAGATCAATCAACCAATGACATCATCTGTCTAACCTTAAAAATTTTCACCTAGAAACGATTCTCCAGGAATAGATCCAAGTCATTAATGTCTTTGCCTCGGAAACAATTCTACTGGTCGAACTCCAAAAGATATTAATAAACATTGCCATGGAAACAATTCTCCAAGAAACATCTTAGCGATGAATAGATTAACACGGGAATCAGGTTTCTTAGTAATTTCAAATGTGACAGCGCAGAGATGCCAAAACAAAAGGAACACGCTGAAGTTACGATTAGGGGTTATTTGAGCGAAACCGTTTTAGACATTTTAGGGAATTATTTCGGCGAGAACAGTTAGAGACATTTTAAAAGATGATTTTAAAAGATGGTTTTAGAAGAGGATTTGAGGGTGAAACTCTGTGGTCGTTATGCTACACAAGTTCCATTTGAACAGTGTTGTGAGGTCCTCTACCACAACCCCAAAGGGTCCTCATTCCCCACCCAACCCCGAAGGGTCCTCATACCCCACCCCAACCCCGAAGAAAGCCCCCGGTCCTCAAAGGTCCAACGGGCTCCCAAAGGACCACCCGGCCCTCAAGGGTTCCCCAGACCCCCAAAGGACCCCCCGGGCCCCAAAGGGCCCCTCCCCCTTGGCCCCCAAAGGGCCCCTCCCTCTCCCTCCCTCTCCTCCCCCCTCCTCATCTTCCCCTCCCACTCCTCTCCTTCCCCTCCCCTCCCCCCCACCCCCTCCCCTCCTCCCCATACCCTACTCCCCTCCCCTTCCCTGCACCATTTTTTAATATTTTTTTGTGCATTGAGACACAGAAGGACCCCCTCCCCCGGGCCCCCCCAAAGGGCCACCGGCGCCCCAAAGGCCTGATTTTTCAAAGTTCATTTTGAATTTCTTTCGTTGAAAAGCAAGAGTTGGAATATTTCAGTAGTGTTTGGTTGTGGTTTACCTTGTCACAGTTACATTTTCTTGATTTTTCAAAGTTCATTTTGAATTTCTTTCATTGAAATGCAAGAGTTGGAATATTTCAGTAGTGTTTTGTTGTGGTTTACCATGTCAAAGTTACATTCTCTTGATTTTTCAAAGTTCATTTTGAGTTTCTTTCTTTGAAATGAAAGAGTTGGATTATTTCAGTAGTGTTTTGTCATGGTTTACCATGTCAAAGTTACATTCTCTTGATTTTTCAAAGTTCATTTTGAATTTCTTTCGTTGAAATGCAAGAGTTGGAATATTTCAGTAGTGTTTGGTTGTGGTTTACCTTGTCACAGTTACATTTTCTTGATTTTTCAAAGTTCATTTGAATTTCTTTCATTGAAATGCAAGAGTTGGAATATTTCAGTAGTGTTTTCTCGTGGTTTACCTTGCCACAGTTACATTCTCTTGATTTTTCAAAGATCATTTTGGATTTCTTTCGTTGAAATGCAAGAGTTGGAATATTTAGTAGTGTTTTGATGTGGTTTACAGTGTCACAGTTACATTCTCTTGATTTTTCAAAGTTCATTTTGGATTTCTTTCATTGAAATGCAAGAGTTGGATTATTTCAGTAGTGTTTTGTCGTGGTTTACCTTGTCACAGTTACATTCTCTTGCTTTTTCAAAGTTCATTTTGGATTTCTTTCGTTGAAATGCAAGAGTTGGAATATTGCGGTAGTGTGTTGTCGTGGTTTACCATGTCACAGTTACATTCCCTTAATTTTTCAAAGTTCATTTTGAATTTCCTTTGTTGAAAAGCATTGGTTGTGGTTTACCTTGTCACAGTTACATTTTCTTGAAATGCAAGAGTTGGAATATTTCAGTAGTGTTTTGATGTGGTTTACAGTGTCACAGTTACATTCTCTTGATTTTTCAAAGTTCATTTTGGATTTCTTTCATTGAAATGCAAGAGTTGGAGTATTTCAGTAGTGTTTTGTCGTGGTTTACCTTGTCACAGTTACATTCTCTTGATTTTCAAAGTTCATTTTGAATTTCTTTCATTGAAATGCAAGAGTTCGAATATTTCAGTAGTGTTTTGTCGTGGTTTACCTTGTCACAGTTACATTCTCTTGATTTTTCAAAGATCATTTTGGATTTCTTTCGTTGAAATGCAAGAGTTGGAATATTTCAGTAGTGTTTTGAAGTGGTTTACAGTGTCACAGTTACATTCTCTTGATTTTTCAAAGTTCATTTTGAATTTCTTTCATTGAAATGCAAGAGTTGGAATATTTCAGTAGTGTTTTGTCGTGGTTTACCTTGTCACAGTTACATTCATTGATTTTTCAAAGATCATTTTGGATTTCTTTCGTTGAAATGCAAGAGTCGGAATATGTCAGTAGTGTTTTGATGTGGTTTACCTTATCACAGTTACATTCTCTTGATTTTCCAAAGTTCATTTTGAATTTCTTTAATTGAAATGCACAAGTTGGAATATTTCAGTAGTGTTTTGTCGTGGTTTACCTTGTCACAGTTACATTCCCTTGATTTTTCAAAGTTCATTTTCGATTTCCTTCGTTGAAATGCAAGAGTTGGAATATTGCAGTAGTGTTTTGTCATGGTTTACCTTGTCACAGTTACATTCTCTTAATTTTTCAAAGTTCATTTTGAATTTCTTATGTTGAAAAGCAAGAATTAGAATATTTCAGTAGTGTTTTGTTGTGGTTTACCTTGTCACAGTTACATTCTCTTGATTTTTCAAACTTCATTTTGAGTTTCTTTCATTGAAATGCAAGAGTTGGAATATTTCAGTAGTGTTTTGTTGTGGTTTACCTTGTCACAGTTACATTCTCTTGATTTTTCAAAGTTCATTTTGAATTTCTTTCATTGAAATGCAAGAGTTGGAATATTTCAGTAGTGTTTTGTTGTGGTTTACCATGTCACAGTTACATTCTCTTGATTTTTCAAAGTTCATTTTGAGTTTCTTTCTTTGAAATGCAAGAGTTGGATTATTTCAGTAGTGTTTTGTCATGGTTTACCATAACAAAGTTACATTCTCTTGATTTTTCAAAGTTCATTTGAATTTCTTTCATTGAAATGCAAGAGTTGGAATATTTCAGTAGTGTTTTCTCGTGGTTTACCTTGCCACAGTTACATTCTCTTGATTTTTCAAAGATCATTTGGATTTCTTTCGTTGAAATGCAAGAGTTGGAATATTTCAGTAGTGTTTTGATGTGGTTTACAGTGTCACAGTTACATTCTCTTGATTTTTCAAAGTTCATTTTGGATTTCTTTCATTGAAATGCAAGAGTTGGAATATTTCAGTAGTGTTTTGTCGTGGTTTACCTTGTCACAGTTACATTCTCTTGATTTTTCAAAGATCATTTTGGATTTCTTTCGTTGAAATGCAAGAGTTGGAATATTTCAGTAGTGTTTTGAAGTGGTTTACAGTGTCACAGTTACATTCTCTTGATTTTTCAAAGTTCATTTTGAATTTCTTTCATTGAAATGCAAGAGTTGGAATATTTCAGTAGTGTTTTGTCGTGGTTTACCTTGTCACAGTTACATTCATTGATTTTTCAAAGATCATTTTGGATTTCTTTCGTTGAAATGCAAGAGTCGGAATATGTCAGTAGTGTTTTGATGTGGTTTACCTTATCACAGTTACATTCTCTTGATTTTCCAAAGTTCATTTTGAATTTCTTTAATTGAAATGCACAAGTTGGAATATTTCAGTAGTGTTTTGTCGTGGTTTACCTTGTCACAGTTACATTCCCTTGATTTTTCAAAGTTCATTTTCGATTTCCTTCGTTGAAATGCAAGAGTTGGAATATTGCAGTAGTGTTTTGTCATGGTTTACCTTGTCACAGTTACATTCTCTTAATTTTTCAAAGTTCATTTTGAATTTCTTATGTTGAAAAGCAAGAATTAGAATATTTCAGTAGTGTTTTGTTGTGGTTTACCTTGTCACAGTTACATTCTCTTGATTTTTCAAACTTCATTTTGAGTTTCTTTCATTGAAATGCAAGAGTTGGAATATTTCAGTAGTGTTTTGTTGTGGTTTACCTTGTCACAGTTACATTCTCTTGATTTTTCAAAGTTCATTTTGAATTTCTTTCATTGAAATGCAAGAGTTGGAATATTTCAGTAGTGTTTTGTTGTGGTTTACCATGTCACAGTTACATTCTCTTGATTTTTCAAAGTTCATTTTGAGTTTCTTTCTTTGAAATGCAAGAGTTGGATTATTTCAGTAGTGTTTTGTCATGGTTTACCATAACAAAGTTACATTCTCTTGATTTTTCAAAGTTCATTTGAATTTCTTTCATTGAAATGCAATAGTTGGAGTATTTCAGTAGTGTTTTCTCGTGGTTTACCTTGCCACAGTTACATTCTCTTGATTTTTCAAAGATCATTTTGGATTTCTTTCGTTGAAATGCAAGAGTTGGAGTATTTCAGTAGTGTTTTGATGTGGTTTACAGTGTCACAGTTACATTCTCTTGATTTTTCAAAGTTCATTTTGGATTTCTTTCATTGAAATGCAAGAGTTGGAATATTTCAGTAGTGTTTTGTCGTGGTTTACCTTGTCACAGTCACATTCTCTTGATTTTTCAAAGTTCATTTTGGATTTCTTCCGTTGAAATGCAAGAGTTGGAATATTGCGGTAGTGTGTTGTCGTGGTTTACCATGTCACAGTTACATTCTCTTGATTTTTCAAAGTTCATTTTGAATTTCTTTCATTGAAATGCAAGAGTTGGAATATTTCAGTAGTGTGATGTCGTGGTTTACCATGTCACAGTTACATTCCCTTAATTTTTCAAAGTTCATTTTGAATTTCCTTTGTTGAAAAGCATTGGTTGTGGTTTACCTTGTCACAGTTACATTTTCTTGATTTTTCAAAGTTCATTTTGAATTTCTTTCATTGAAATGCAAGAGTTGGAATATTTCAGTAGTGTTTTGTCGCGGTTTACCTTGTCACAGTTACATTCTCTTGATTTTTCAAAGATCATTTTGGATTTCTTTCGTTGAAATGCAAGAGTTGGAATATTTCAGTAGTGTTTTGATGTGGTTTACAGTGTCACAGTTACATTCTCTTGATTCTTCAAAGTTCATTTTGAATTTCTTTCATTGAAATGCAAGAGTTGGAATATTTCAGTAGTGTTTTGTCGTGGTTTACCTTGTCACAGTTACATTCTCTTGATTTTTCAAAGATCATTTTGGATTTCTTTCGTTGAAATGCAAGAGTCGGAATATTTCAGTAGTGTTTTGATGTGGTTTACCTTATCACAGTTACATTCTCTTGATTTTCCAAAGTTCATTTTGAATTTCTTATATTGAAATGCACGAGTTGGAATATTTCAGTAGTGTTTTGTCGTGGTTTACCTTGTCACAGTTACATTCCCTTGATTTTTCAAAGTTCATTTTCGATTTCCTTCGTTGAAATGCAAGAGTTGGAATATTGCAGTAGTGTTTTGTCATGGTTTACCTTGTCACAGTTACATTCTCTTAATTTTTCAAATTTCATTTTGAATTTCTTATGTTGAAAAGCAAGAGTTGGAATATTTCAGTAGTGTTTTGTTGTGGTTTACCTTGTCACAGTTACATTCTCTTGATTTTTCAAAGTTCATTTTGAATTTCTTTCGTTGAAATGCAAGAGTTGGAATATTTCAGTAGTGTTTGGTTGTGGTTTACCTTGTCACAGTTACATTTTCTTGATTTTTCAAAGTTCATTTTGGATTTCTTTCATTGAAATGCAAGAGTTGGAATATTTCAGTAGTGTTTTCTCGTGGTTTACCTTGCCACAGTTACATTCTCTTGATTTTTCAAAGATCATTTTGGATTTCTTTCGTTGAAATGCAAGAGTTGGAATATTTCAGTAGTGTTTTGATGTGGTTTACAGTGTCACAGTTACATTCTCTTGATTTTTCAAAGTTCATTTTGGATTTCTTTCATTGAAATGCAAGAGTTGGATTATTTCAGTAGTGTTTTGTCGTGGTTTACCTTGTCACAGTTACATTCTCTTGATTTTTCAAAGTTCATTTTGGATTTCTTTCGTTGAAATGCAAGAGTTGGAATATTGCGGTAGTGTGTTGTCGTGGTTTACCATGTCACAGTTACATTCCCTTAATTTTTCAAAGTTCATTTTGAATTTCCTTTGTTGAAAAGCATTGGTTGTGGTTTACCTTGCCACAGTTACATTTTCTTGAAATGCAAGAGTTGGAATATTTCAGTAGTGTTTTGATGTGGTTTACAGTGTCACAGTTCCATTCTCTTGATTTTTCAAAGTTCATTTTGGATTTCTTTCATTGAAATGCAAGAGTTGGAGTATTTCAGTAGTGTTTTGTCGTGGTTTACCTTGTCACAGTTACATTCTCTTGATTTTTCAAAGTTCATTTTGAATTTCTTTCATTGAAATGCAAGAGTTGGAATATTTCAGTGGTGTTTTGTCGTGGTTTACCTTGTCACAGTTACATTCTCTTGATTTTTCAAAGATCATTTTGGATTTCTTTCGTTGAAATGCAAGAGTTGGAATATTTCAGTAGTGTTTTGAAGTGGTTTACAGTGTCACAGTTACATTCTCTTGATTTTTCAAAGTTCATTTTGAATTTCTTTCATTGAAATGCAAGAGTTGGAATATTTCAGTAGTGTTTTGTCGTGGTTTACCTTGTCACAGTTACATTCATTGATTTTTCAAAGATCATTTTGGATTTCTTTCGTTGAAATGCAAGAGTCAGAATATGTCAGTAGTGTTTTGATGTGGTTTACCTTATCACAGTTACATTCTCTTGATTTTTCAAAGTTCATTTGAATTTCTTTCATTGAAATGCAATAGTTGGAATATTTCAGTAGTGTTTTCTCGTGGTTTACCTTGCCACAGTTACATTCTCTTGATTTTTCAAAGATCATTTTAGATTTCTTTCGTTGAAATGCAAGAGTTGGAATATTTCAGTAGTGTTTTGATGTGGTTTACAGTGTCACAATTACATTCTCTTGATTTTTCAAAGTTCATTTTGGATTTCTTTCATTGAAATGCAAGAGTTGGAATATTTCAGTAGTGTTTTGTCGTGGTTTACCTTGTCATAGTTACATTCTCTTGATTTTCAAAGATCATTTTGGATTTCTTTCGTTGAAATGCAAGAGTTGGAATATTTCAGTAGTGTTTTGAAGTGGTTTACAGTGTCACAGTTACATTCTCTTGATTTTTCAAAGTTCATTTTGAATTTCTTTCATTGAAATGCAAGAGTTAGAATATTTCAGTAGTGTTTTGTCGTGGTTTACCTTGTCACAGTTACATTCATTGATTTTTCAAAGATCATTTTGGATTTCTTTCGTTGAAATGCAAGAGTCGGAATATGTCAGTAGTGTTTTGATGCGGTTTACCTTATCACAGTTACATTCTCTTGATTTTCCAAAGTTCATTTTGAATTTCTTTAATTGAAATGCACAAGTTGGAATATTTCAGTAGTGTTTTGTCGTGGTTTACCTTGTCACAGTTACATTCCCTTGATTTTTCAAAGTTCATTTTCGATTTCCTTCGTTGAAATGCAAGAGTTGGAATATTGCAGTAGTGTTTTGTCATGGTTTACCTTGTCACAGTTACATACTCTTAATTTTTCAAAGTTCATTTTGAATTTCTTATGTTGAAAAGCAAGAATTAGAATATTTCAGTAGTGTTTTGTTGTGGTTTACCTTGTCACAGTTACATTCTCTTGATTTTTCAAACTTCATTTTGAGTTTCTTTCATTGAAATGCAAGAGTTGGAATATTTCAGTAGTGTTTTGTTGTGGTTTACCTTGTCACAGTTACATTCTCTTGATTTTTCAAAGTTCATTTTGAATTTCTTTCATTGAAATGCAAGAGTTGGAATATTTCAGTAGTGTTTTGTTGTGGTTTACCATGTCACAGTTACATTCTCTTGATTTTTCAAAGTTCATTTTGAGTTTCTTTCTTTGAAATGCAAGAGTTGGATTATTTCAGTAGTGTTTTGTCATGGTTTACCATAACAAAGTTACATTCTCTTGATTTTTCAAAGTTCATTTGAATTTCTTTCATTGAAATGCAATAGTTGGAATATTTCAGTAGTGTTTTCTCGTGGTTTAACTTGCCACAGTTACATTCTCTTGATTTTTCAAAGATCATTTTGGATTTCTTTCGTTGAAATGCAAGAGTTGGAATATTTCAGTAGTGTTTTGATGTGGTTTACAGTGTCACAGTTACATTCTCTTGATTTTTCAAAGTTCATTTTGGATTTCTTTCATTGAAATGCAAGATTTGGAATATTTCAGTAGTGTTTTGTCGTGGTTTACCTTGTCACAGTTACATTCTCTTGATTTTTCAAAGTTCATTTTGGATTTCTTTCGTTGAAATGCAAGAGTTGGAATATTGCGTTAGTGTGTTGTCGTGGTTTACCATGTCACAGTTACATTCTCTTGATTTTTCAAAGTTCATTTTGAATTTCTTTCATTGAAATGCAAGAGTTGGAATATTTCAGTAGTGTGATGTCGTGGTTTACTATGTCACAGTTACATTCCCTTAATTTTTCAAAGTTCATTTTGAATTTCCTTTGTTGAAAAGCATTGGTTGTGGTTTACCTTGTCACAGTTACATTTTCTTGATTTTTCAAAGTTCATTTTGAATTTCTTTCATTGAAATGCAAGAGTTGGAATATTTCAGTAGTGTTTTGTCGTGGTTTACCTTGTCACAGTTACATTCCCTTGATTTTTCAAAGATCATTTTGGATTTCTTTCGTTGAAATGCAAGAGTTGGAATATTTCAGTAGTGTTTTGATGTGGTTTACAGTGTCACAGTTACATTCTCTTGATTTTTCAAAGTTCATTTTGAATTTCTTTCATTGAAATGCAAGAGTTGGAATATTTCAGTAGTGTTTTGTCGTGGTTTACCTTGTCACAGTTACATTCTCTTGATTTTTCAAAGATCATTTTGGATTTCTTTCGTTGAAATGCAAGAGTCGGAATATTTCAGTAGTGTTTTGATGTGGTTTACCTTATCACAGTTACATTCTCTTGATTTTCCAAAGTTCATTTTGAATTTCTTTCATTGAAATGCACGAGTTGGAATATTTCAGTAGTGTTTTGTCGTGGTTTACCTTGTCACAGTTACATTCCCTTGATTTTTCAAAGTTCATTTTCAATTTCCTTCGTTGAAATGCAAGAGTTGGAATATTGCAGTAGTGTTTTGTCATGGTTTACCTTGTCACAGTTACATTCTCTTAATTTTTCAAATTTCATTTTGAATTTCTTATGTTGAAAAGCAAGAGTTGGAATATTTCAGTACTGTTTTGTTGTGGTTTACCTTGTCACAGTTACATTCTCTTGATTTTTCAAAGTTCATTTTGAATTTCTTTCGTTGAAATGCAAGAGTTGGAATATTTCAGTAGTGTTTGGTTGTGGTTTACCTTGTCACAGTTACATTTTCTTGATTTTTCAAAGTTCATTTGAATTTCTTTCATTGAAATGCAAGAGTTGGAATATTTCAGTAGTGTTTTCTCGTGGTTTACCTTGCCACAGTTACATTCTCTTGATTTTTCAAAGATCATTTTGGATTTCTTTCGTTGAAATGCAAGAGTTGGAATATTTCAGTAGTGTTTTGATGTGGTTTACAGTGTCACAGTTACATTCTCTTGATTTTTCAAAGTTCATTTTGGATTTCTTTCATTGAAATGCAAGAGTTGGATTATTTCAGTAGTGTTTTGTCGTGGTTTACCTTGTCACAGTTACATTCTCTTGATTTTTGAAAGTTCATTTTGGATTTCTTTCGTTGAAATGCAAGAGTTGGAATATTGCGGTAGTGTGTTGTCGTGGTTTACCATGTCACAGTTACATTCCCTTAATTTTTCAAAGTTCATTTTGAATTTCATTTGTTGAAAAGCTTTGGTTGTGGTTTACCTTGTCACAGTTACATTTTCTTGAAATGCAAGAGTTGGAATATTTCAGTAGTGTTTTGATGTGGTTTACAGTGTCACAGTTACATTCTCTTGATTTTTCAAAGTTCATTTTGGATTTCTTTCATTGAAATGCAAGAGTTGGAGTATTTCAGTAGTGTTTTGTCGTGGTTTACCTTGTCACAGTTACATTCTCTTGATTTTTCAAAGTTCATTTTGAATTTCTTTCATTGAAATGCAAGAGTTGGAATATTTCAGTAGTGTTTTGTCGTGGTTTACCTTGTCAAAGTTACATTCTCTTGATTTTTCAAAGTTCATTTTGGATTTCTTTCATTGAAATGCAAGAGTTGGAGTATTTCAGTAGTGTTTTGTCGTGGTTTACCTTGTCACAGTTACATTCTCTTGATTTTTCAAAGTTCATTTTGGATTTCTTTCGTTGAAATGCAAGAGTTGGAATATTTCAGTAGCGTTTTGTCGTGGTTTACCTTGTCACAGTTACATTCTCTTGATTTTTCAAAGTTCATTTTGAATTTCTTTCATTGAAATGCAAGAGTGGGATTATTTCAGTAGTGTTTTGTCGTGGTTTACCATGTCACAGTTACATTCCCTTGATTTTTCTAAGTTCATTTTCGATTTCCTTCGTTGAAATGCAAGAGTTGGAATATTGCAGTAGTGTTTTGGTGTGGTTTACCTTATCACAGTTACATTCTATTAATTTTTCAAAATTCATTTTGAATTTCTATCGTTGAAATGCAAGAGCTGAAATATTTCAGTAGTGTTTTGTTGTTGGTTTACCTTATCACAGTTACATTCTCTTGATTTTTCAAAGTTCATTTGAATTTCTTTTATTGAAATGCAAGAGTTGGAATATTTCAGTAGTGTTTTGTTGTGGTTTACCTTGTCAAACTTACATTTTCTTGATTTTTCAAAGTTCATTTTGGATTTCTTTCATTGAAGTGCAAGAGTTGGAATATTTTAGTAGTGTTTTGTGGTGGTTTACCTTGTCACACTTTAATTCTCATGATTTTTCAAAGTTCATTTTGGATTTCTTTCATTGAAATGCAAGAGTTGGAATATTTCAGTAGTGTTTTGTCGTGGTTTACCTTGTCACACTTACATTCTATAGATTTTTCAAAGTTCATTTGAATTTCTTTCATTGAAATGCAAGAGTTGGAATATTTCAGTAGTGTTTTGTTGTGGTTTACCTTGTCACACTTACATTTTCTTGATTTTTCAAAGTTCATTTGAATTTCTTTCATTGAAATGCAAGAGTTGGAATATTTCAGTAGTGTTTTGTTGTGGTTTACCTTGTCACAGTTACATTCTCTTGATTTTTCAAAGTTCATTTTGGATTTATCTCGTTGAAATGCAAGATTTGAATTATTTCAGTAGTATTTTGTCGTGGTTTACCTTGTCACAGTTACATTCTCTTGATTTTTCAAAGTTCATTTTGGATTTCTTTCGTTGAAATGCAAGAGTTGGAATATTTCAGTAGTGTTTTGTCATGGTTTACCTTGTCACAGTTACATTCTTTTGATTTTTCAAAGTTCATTTTGAATTTCTTTCATTGAAATGCAAGAGTTGGATTATTTCAGTAGTGTTTTTTCGTAGTTTACCTTGTCAAAGTTACATTCTCTTGATTTTTCAAAGTTCATTTTGAGTTTCTTTCACTGAAATGCAAGAGTTGGAATATTTCAGTAGTGTTTGGTTGTGGTTTACCTTGTCACAGCTACATTTTCTTGATTTTTCAAAGTTCATTTTGGATTTCTTTCGTTGAAAAGCAAGAGTTGGAATATTTCAGTAGCGTTTTGTCGTGGTTTACCTTGTCACAGTTACATTCTCTTGATTTTTCAAAGTTCATTTTGAATTTCTTTCATTGAAATGCAAGAGTGGAATTATTTCAGTAGTGTTTTGTCGTGGTTTACCATGTCACAGTTACATTCCCTTGATTTTTCAAAGTTCCTTTTGGATTTCCTTCGTTGAAATGCAAGAGTTGGAATATTTCAGTAGTGTTTTGTCATGGTTTAACTGGTCACAGTTACATTCTCTTAATTTTTCAAAGTTCATTTTGAATTTCTATCGTTGTAATGTAAGTGTTGGAATATTTCAGTAGTGTTTCGTTATGGTTTACCTTGTCACAGTTACATTTTCTTGATTTTTCAAAGTTCATTTGAATTTCTTTTATTGAAATGCAAGAGTTGGAATATTTCAGTAGTGTTTTGTTGTGGTTTACCTTGTCAAACTTACATTTTCTTGATTTTTCAAAGTTCATTTTGGATTTCTTTCATTGAAGTGCAAGAGTTGGAATATTTCAGTAGTGTTTTGTTGTGGTTTACCTTGTCACAGTTACATTCTCTTGATTTTTCAAAGTTCATTTTGGATTTATCACGTTGAATTGCAAGAGTTGGAATATTCCAGTAGTGTTTTGTCATGGTTTACCTTGTAACAGTTACATCCTCTTAATTTTTCAAAATTCATTTTTAATTTCTATTGTTGAAATGCAAGAGCTGGAATATTTCAGTAGTGTTTTGTTGTGGTTTACCTTATCACAGTTACATTTTCTTGATTTTTCAAAGTTCATTTTGAATTTCTTTTATTGAAATGCAAGAGTTGGAATATTTCAGTAGTGTTTTGTCGTGGTTTACCTTGTCAGAGTTACATTTTCATGATTTTTCAAAGTTCATTTTGAATTTCTTTCGTTGAAATTCAAGAGTTGGAATATTTCAGTAGTGTTTTGTTGTGGTTTACCTTGTCACAGTTAAATTTTCTTGATTTTTACAAGTTCATTTCGGTTTTTTTTCGTTGAAATGCAAGAGTTGGAATATTTCAGTAGTGTTTTGTCGTGGTTTACCTTGTCACAGTTACATTTTCTTGATTTTTCAAAGTTCATTTTGAATTTCTTTTATTGAAATGCCGCTCTTCCGAACAGTTGGAATATTTCAGTAGTGTTTTGTCGTGGTTTACCTTGTCAGAGTTACATTTTCATGATTTTTCAAAGTTCATTTTGAATTTCTTTCGTTGAAATTCAAGAGTTGGAATATTTCAGTAATGTTTTGTTGTGGTTTACCTTGTCACAGTTAAATTTTCTTGATTTTTACAAGTTCATTTCGGTTTTTTTTCGTTGAAATGCAAGAGTTGGAATATTTCAGTAGTGTTTTGTCGTGGTTTACCTTGTCACAGTCACATTCTCTTGATTTTTCAAAGTTCATTTTGGATTTCTTCCGTTGAAATGCAAGAGTTGGAATATTGCGGTAGTGTGTTGTCGTGGTTTACCATGTCACAGTTACATTCTCTTGATTTTTCAAAGTTCATTTTGAATTTCTTTCATTGAAATGCAAGAGTTGGAATATTTCAGTAGTGTGATGTCGTGGTTTACCATGTCACAGTTACATTCCCTTAATTTTTCAAAGTTCATTTTGAATTTCCTTTGTTGAAAAGCATTGGTTGTGGTTTACCTTGTCACAGTTACATTTTCTTGATTTTTCAAAGTTCATTTTGAATTTCTTTCATTGAAATGCAAGAGTTGGAATATTTCAGTAGTGTTTTGTCGTGGTTTACCTTGTCACAGTTACATTCTCTTGATTTTTCAAAGATCATTTTGGATTTCTTTCGTTGAAATGCAAGAGTTGGAATATTTCAGTAGTGTTTTGATGTGGTTTACAGTGTCACAGTTACATTCTCTTGATTCTTCAAAGTTCATTTTGAATTTCTTTCATTGAAATGCAAGAGTTGGAATATTTCAGTAGTGTTTTGTCGTGGTTTACCTTGTCACAGTTACATTCTCTTGATTTTTCAAAGATCATTTTGGATTTCTTTCGTTGAAATGCAAGAGTCGGAATATTTCAGTAGTGTTTTGATGTGGTTTACCTTATCACAGTTACATTCTCTTGATTTTCCAAAGTTCATTTTGAATTTCTTTCATTGAAATGCACGAGTTGGAATATTTCAGTAGTGTTTTGTCGTGGTTTACCTTGTCACAGTTACATTCCCTTGATTTTTCAAAGTTCATTTTCGATTTCCTTCGTTGAAATGCAAGAGTTGGAATATTGCAGTAGTGTTTTGTCATGGTTTACCTTGTCACAGTTACATTCTCTTAATTTTTCAAATTTCATTTTGAATTTCTTATGTTGAAAAGCAAGAGTTGGAATATTTCAGTAGTGTTTTGTTGTGGTTTACCTTGTCACAGTTACATTCTCTTGATTTTTCAAAGTTCATTTTGAATTTCTTTCGTTGAAATGCAAGAGTTGGAATATTTCAGTAGTGTTTGGTTGTGATTTACCTTGTCACAGTTACATTTTCTTGATTTTTCAAAGTTCATTTGAATTTCTTTCATTGAAATGCAAGAGTTGGAATATTTCAGTAGTGTTTTCTCGTGGTTTACCTTGCCACAGTTAGATTCTCTTGATTTTTCAAAGATCATTTTGGATTTCTTTCGTTGAAATGCAAGAGTTGGAATATTTCAGTAGTGTTTTGATGTGGTTTACAGTGTCACAGTTACATTCTCTTGATTTTTCAAAGTTCATTTTGGATTTCTTTCATTGAAATGCAAGAGTTGGAATATTTCAGTAGTGTTTTGTCGTGGTTTACCTTGTCACAGTTACATTCTCTTGATTTTTCAAAGATCATTTTGGATTTCTTTCGTTGAAATGCAAGAGTCGGAATATTTCAGTAGTGTTTTGATGTGGTTTACCTTATCACAGTTACATTCTCTTGATTTTCCAAAGTTCATTTTGAATTTCTTATATTGAAATGCACGAGTTGGAATATTTCAGTAGTGTTTTGTCGTGGTTTACCTTGTCACAGTTACATTCCCTTGATTTTTCAAAGTTCATTTTCGATTTCCTTCGTTGAAATGCAAGAGTTGGAATATTGCAGTAGTGTTTTGTCATGGTTTACCTTGTCACAGTTACATTCTCTTAATTTTTCAAATTTCATTTTGAATTTCTTATGTTGAAAAGCAAGAGTTGGAATATTTCAGTAGTGTTTTGTTGTGGTTTACCTTGTCACAGTTACATTCTCTTGATTTTTCAAAGTTCATTTTGAATTTCTTTCGTTGAAATGCAAGAGTTGGAATATTTCAGTAGTGTTTGGTTGTGGTTTACCTTGTCACAGTTACATTTTCTTGATTTTTCAAAGTTCATTTGAATTTCTTTCATTGAAATGCAAGAGTTGGAATATTTCAGTAGTGTTTTCTCGTGGTTTACCTTGCCACAGTTACATTCTCTTGATTTTTCAAAGATCATTTTGGATTTCTTTCGTTGAAATGCAAGAGTTGGAATATTTCAGTAGTGTTTTGATGTGGTTTACAGTGTCACAGTTACATTCTCTTGATTTTTCAAAGTTCATTTTGGATTTCTTTCATTGAAATGCAAGAGTTGGATTATTTCAGTAGTGTTTTGTCGTGGTTTACCTTGTCACAGTTACATTCTCTTGATTTTTCAAAGTTCATTTTGGATTTCTTTCGTTGAAATGCAAGAGTTGGAATATTGCGGTAGTGTGTTGTCGTGGTTTACCATGTCACAGTTACATTCCCTTAATTTTTCAAAGTTCATTTTGAATTTCCTTTGTTGAAAAGCATTGGTTGTGGTTTACCTTGCCACAGTTACATTTTCTTGAAATGCAAGAGTTGGAATATTTCAGTAGTGTTTTGATGTGGTTTACAGTGTCACAGTTACATTCTCTTGATTCTTCAAAGTTCATTTTGGATTTCTTTCATTGAAATGCAAGAGTTGGAGTATTTCAGTAGTGTTTTGTCGTGGTTTACCTTGTCACAGTTACATTCTCTTGATTTTTCAAAGTTCATTTTGAATTTCTTTCATTGAAATGCAAGAGTTGGAATATTTCAGTGGTGTTTTGTCGTGGTTTACCTTGTCACAGTTACATTCTCTTGATTTTTCAAAGATCATTTTGGATTTCTTTCGTTGAAATGCAAGAGTTGGAATATTTCAGTAGTGTTTTGAAGTGGTTTACAGTGTCACAGTTACATTCTCTTGATTTTTCAAAGTTCATTTTGAATTTCTTTCATTGAAATGCAAGAGTTGGAATATTTCAGTAGTGTTTTGTCGTGGTTTACCTTGTCACAGTTACATTCATTGATTTTTCAAAGATCATTTTGGATTTCTTTCGTTGAAATGCAAGAGTCAGAATATGTCAGTAGTGTTTTGATGTGGTTTACCTTATCACAGTTACATTCTCTTGATTTTTCAAAGTTCATTTGAATTTCTTTCATTGAAATGCAATAGTTGGAATATTTCAGTAGTGTTTTCTCGTGGTTTACCTTGCCACAGTTACATTCTCTTGATTTTTCAAAGATCATTTTAGATTTCTTTCGTTGAAATGCAAGAGTTGGAATATTTCAGTAGTGTTTTGATGTGGTTTACAGTGTCACAGTTACATTCTCTTGATTTTTCAAAGTTCATTTTGGATTTCTTTCATTGAAATGCAAGAGTTGGAATATTTCAGTAGTGTTTTGTCGTGGTTTACCTTGTCATAGTTACATTCTCTTGATTTTTCAAAGATCATTTTGGATTTCTTTCGTTGAAATGCAAGAGTTGGAATATTTCAGTAGTGTTTTGATGTGGTTTACAGTGTCACAGTTACATTCTCTTGATTTTTCAAAGTTCATTTTGAATTTCTTTCATTGAAATGCAAGAGTTAGAATATTTCAGTAGTGTTTTGTCGTGGTTTACCTTGTCACAGTTACATTCATTGATTTTTCAAAGATCATTTTGGATTTCTTTCGTTGAAATGCAAGAGTCGGAATATGTCAGTAGTGTTTTGATGCGGTTTACCTTATCACAGTTACATTCTCTTGATTTTCCAAACTTCATTTTGAATTTCTTTAATTGAAATGCACAAGTTGGAATATTTCAGTAGTGTTTTGTCGTGGTTTACCTTGTCACAGTTACATTCCCTTGATTTTTCAAAGTTCATTTTCGATTTCCTTCGTTGAAATGCAAGAGTTGGAATATTGCAGTAGTGTTTTGTCATGGTTTACCTTGTCACAGTTACATACTCTTAATTTTTCAAAGTTCATTTTGAATTTCTTATGTTGAAAAGCAAGAATTAGAATATTTCAGTAGTGTTTTGTTGTGGTTTACCTTGTCACAGTTACATTCTCTTGATTTTTCAAACTTCATTTTGAGTTTCTTTCATTGAAATGCAAGAGTTGGAATATTTCAGTAGTGTTTTGTTGTGGTTTACCTTGTCACAGTTACATTCTCTTGATTTTTCAAAGTTCATTTTGAATTTCTTTCATTGAAATGCAAGAGTTGGAATATTTCAGTAGTGTTTTGTTGTGGTTTACCTTGTCACAGTTACATTCTCTTGATTTTTCAAAGTTCATTTTGAATTTCTTTCATTGAAATGCAAGAGTTGGAATATTTCAGTAGTGTTTTGTTGTGGTTTACCATGTCACAGTTACATTCTCTTGATTTTTCAAAGTTCATTTTGAGTTTCTTTCTTTGAAATGCAAGAGTTGGATTATTTCAGTAGTGTTTTGTCATGGTTTACCATAACAAAGTTACATTCTCTTGATTTTTCAAAGTTCATTTGAATTTCTTTCATTGAAATGCAATAGTTGGAATATTTCAGTAGTGTTTTCTCGTGGTTTAACTTGCCACAGTTACATTCCCTTAATTTTTCAAAGTTCATTTTGAATTTCATTTGTTGAAAAGCATTGGTTGTGGTTTACCTGGTCACAGTTACATTTTCTTGAAATGCAAGAGTTGGAATATTTCAGTAGTGTTTTGATGTGGTTTACAGTGTCACAGTTACATTCTCTTGATTTTTCAAAGTTCATTTTGGATTTCTTTCGTTGAAATGCAAGAGTTGGAATATTGCGGTAGTGTTTTGTCGTGGTTTACCTTGTCACAGTTACATTCTCTTGATTTTTCAAAGTTCATTTTGAATTTCTTTCATTGAAATGCAAGAGTTGGAATATTTCAGTGGTGTTTTGTCGTGGTTTACCTTGTCACAGTTACATTCTCTTGATTTTTCAAAGTTCATTTGAATTTCTTTTATTGAAATGCAAGAGTTGGAATATTTCAGTAGTGTTTTGTTGTGGTTTACCTTGTCAAACTTACATTTTCTTGATTTTTCAAAGTTCATTTTGGATTTCTTTCATTGAAGTGCAAGAGTTGGAATATTTCAGTAGTGTTTTGTTGTGGTTTACCTTGTCACAGTTACATTCTCTTGATTTTTCAAAGTTCATTTTGGATTTATCACGTTGAATTGCAAGAGTTGGAATATTCCAGTAGTGTTTTGTCATGGTTTACCTTGTAACAGTTACATCCTCTTAATTTTTCAAAATTCATTTTTAATTTCTATTGTTGAAATGCAAGAGCTGGAATATTTCAGTAGTGTTTTGTTGTGGTTTACCTTATCACAGTTACATTTTCTTGATTTTTCAAAGTTCATTTTGAATTTCTTTTATTGAAATGCAAGAGTTGGAATATTTCAGTAGTGTTTTGTCGTGGTTTACCTTGTCAGAGTTACATTTTCATGATTTTTCAAAGTTCATTTTGAATTTCTTTCGTTGAAATTCAAGAGTTGGAATATTTCAGTAGTGTTTTGTTGTGGTTTACCTTGTCACAGTTAAATTTTCTTGATTTTTACAAGTTCATTTCGGTTTTTTTTCGTTGAAATGCAAGAGTTGGAATATTTCAGTAGTGTTTTGTCGTGGTTTACCTTGTCACAGTTACATTCTCTTGATTTTTCAAAGTTCATTTTGGATTTCTTTCATTGAAGTGCCAGAGTTGGAATATTTCAGTAGTGTTTTTTCGTGGTTTACCTTGTCACAGTTACATTCTCTTGATTTTTCAAAGTTCATCTTGAATTTCTTTCATTGAAATGCAAGAGTGGGATTATTTCAGTAGTGTTTTGCCGTGGTTTACCATGTCACAGTTACATTCCCTTGATTTTTCAAAGTTCATTTTGGATTTCTTTCATTGAAGTGCAAGAGTTGGAATATTTTAGTAGTGTTTTGTGGTGGTTTACCTTGTCACACTTAAATTCTCATGATTTTTCAAAGTTCATTTTGGATTTCTTTCATTGAAATGCAAGAGTTGGAATATTTCAGTAGTGTTTTGTCGTGGTTTACCTTGTCACACTTACATTCTATAGATTTTTCAAAGTTCATTTGAATTTCTTTCATTGAAATGCAAGAGTTGGAATATTTCAGTAGTGTTTTGTTGTGGTTTACCTTGTCACACTTACATTTTCTTGATTTTTCAAAGTTCATTTTGGATTTCTTTCATTGAAATGCAAGAGTTGGAATATTTCAGTAGTGTTTTGTCGTGGTTTACCTTGTCACAGTTACATTCTCTTGATTTTTCAAAGTTCATTTTGGATTTATCTCGTTGAAATGCAAGATTTGAATTATTTCAGTAGTATTTTGTCATGGTTTACCTTGTCACAGTTGCATTCTCTTGATTTTTCAAAGTTCATTTTGGATTTCTTTCGTTGAAATGCAGGAGTTGGAATATTTCAGTAGTGTTTTGTCATGGTTTACCTTGTCACAGTTACATTCTCTTGATTTTTCAAAGTTCATTTTGAATTTCTTTCATTGAAATGATAGAGTTGGATTATTTCAGTAGTGTTTTTTCGTGGTTTACCTTGTCAAAGTTACATTCTCTTGATTTTTCAAAGTTCATTTTGAGTTTCTTTCATTGAAATGCAAGAGTTGGAATATTTCAGTAGTGTTTGGTTGTGGTTTACCTTGTCACAGCTACATTTTCTTGATTTTTCAAAGTTCATTTTGGATTTCTTTTGTTGAAAAGCAAGAGTTGGAATATTTCAGTAGCGTTTTGTCGTGGTTTACCTTGTCACAGTTACATTCTCTTGATTTTTCAAAGTTCATTTTGAATTTCTTTCATTGAAATGCAAGAGTGGAATTATTTCAGTAGTGTTTTGTCGTGGTTTACCATGTCACAGTTACATTCCCTTGATTTTTCAAAGTTCCTTTTGGATTTCCTTCGTTGAAATGCAAGAGTTGGAATATTTCAGTAGTGTTTTGTCATGGTTTAACTTGTCACAGTTACATTCTCTTAATTTTTCAAAGTTCATTTTGAATTTCTATCGTTGTAATGCTAGTGTTGGAATATTTTAGTAGTGTTTTGTTATGGTTTACCTTGTCACAGTTACATTCTCTTGATTTTTCAAAGTTCATTTTGAATTTCATTCATTGAAATGCAAGAGTTGGAATATTTCAGTAGTGTTTTGTCGTGGTTTACCTTGTCACAGTTACATTTTCTTGATTTTTCAAAGTTCATTTTCAATTTCTTTCATTGAAATGCAAGAGTTGGAATATTTCAGTAGTGTTCTGTTGTGGTTTACCTTGTCACAGTTACATTTTCTTGATTTTTCAAAGTTCATTTTGGTTTTCTTTCATTGAAATGCAAGAGTTGGAATATTTCAGTAGTGTTTTGTCGTGGTTTACCTTGTCACAGTTACATTCCCTTGATTTTTCAAAGTTCATTTTGGATTTCTTTAGTTGAAATGCAAGAGTTGGAATATTTCAGAAGCGTTTTGTCGTGGCTTACCTTGTCACAGTTATATTCTCTTGATTTTTCAAAGTTCATTTTGGATTTTTTTCATTGAAATGCAAGAGTTGGAATATTTCAGTAGTGTTTTGTCGTGGTTTACCATGTCACAGTTACATTCCCTTGATGTTTCAAAGTTCATTTTGGATTTTTTCATTGAAATGCAAGAGTTGGAATATTTCAGAAGCGTTTTGTCGTGGCTTACCTTGTCACAGTTATATTATCTTGATTTTTCAAAGTTCATTTTGGATTTTTTTCATTGAAATGCAAGAGTTGGAATATTTCAGTAGTGTTTTGTCGTGGTTTACCATGTCACAGTTACATTCCCTTGATTTTTCAAAGTTCATTTTGGATTTTTTTCATTGAAATGCAAGAGTTGGAATATTTCAGTAGTGTTTTGTTGTGGTTTACTTTGTCACACTTACATTCTCACGTTTTTTCAAAGTTCATTTTGGTTATCTTTCATTGAAATGCAAGAGTTGGAATATTTCAGTAGTTTTTTGTCGTGGTTTACCTTGTCATACTTACATTCTCTGGATTTTTCAAAGTTCATTTTGGATTTCTTTCATTGAAATGCAAGAGTTGGAATATATCAGTAGCGTTTTGTCGTGGTTTACCTTATCACAGTTACATTCTCTTGATTTTTCAAAGTTCATTTTGGATTTCATTTGTTGAAATGCAAGAGTTGGAATATCTCAGTAGTGTTTTGTCGTGGTTTACCTTGTCACAGTTACATTCTCTTAATTTTTCAAAGTTCTTTTTGAATTTCTTTCGTTGAAAAGCAAGAGTTGGAATATTTCAGTAGCGTTTTGTCGTGGTTTACCTTGTCACAGTTACATTCTCTTGATTTTTCAAAGTTCATTTTGGATTTTTTTCATTGAAATGCAAGAGTTGGAATATTTCAGTAGTGTTTTGTCGTGGTTTACCATGTCACAGTTACATTCCCTTGATGTTTCAAAGTTCAGTTTGGATTTTTTTCATTGAAATGCAAGAGTTGGAATATTTCAGAAGCGTTTTGTCGTGGCTTACCTTGTCCCAGTTATATTCTCTTGATTTTTCAAAGTTCATTTTGGATTTCTTTCATTGAAATGAAAGAGTGGGATTATTTCAGTAGTGTTTTGTCGTGGTTTACCATGTCACAGTTACATTCCCTTGATGTTTCTAAGTTCATTTTGGATTTTTTTCATTGAAATGCAAGAGTTGGAATATTTCAGAAGCGTTTTGTCGTGGCTTACCTTGTCACAGTTATATTCTCTTGATTTTTCAAAGTTCATTTTGGATTTCTTTCATTGAAATGAAAGAGTGGGATTATTTCAGTAGTGTTTTGTCGTGGTTTACCATGTCACAGTTACATTCTCTTGATTTTTCAAAGTTCATTTTGGATTTTTTTCATTGAAATGCAAGAGTTGGAATATTTCAGTAGTGTTTTGTCGTGGTTTACCATGTCACAGTTACATTCCCTTGATGTTTCAAAGTTCATTTTGGATTTTTTTCATTGAAATGCAAGAGTTGGAATATTTCAGAAGCGTTTTGTCGTGGCTTACCTTGTCCCAGTTATATTCTCTTGATTTTTCAAAGTTCATTTTGGATTTCTTTCATTGAAATGAAAGATTGGGACTATTTCAGTAGTGTTTTGTCATGGTTTACCTTGTCACAGTTACATTCTCTTGATTTTTCAAAGTTCATTTTGGATTTTTTTCATTGAAATGCAAGAGTTGGAATATTTCAGTAGTGTTTTGTCGTGGTTTACCATGTCATAGTTACATTCCCTTGATGTTTCAAAGTTCATTTTGGATTTTTTTCATTGAAATGCAAGAGTTGGAATATTTCAGAAGCGTTTTGTCGTTGCTTACCTTGTCCCAGTTATATTCTCTTGATTTTTCAAAGTTCATTTTGGATTTCTTTCATTGAAATGAAAGAGTGGGATTATTTCAGTAGTGTTTTGTCGTGGTTTACCATGTCACAGTTACATTCCCTTGATTTTTCAAAGTTCATTTTGGATTTTTTTCATTGAAATGTAAGAGTTGGAATATTTCAGTAGTGTTTTGTTGTGGTTTACTTTGTCACACTTACATTCTCACGTTTTTTCAAAGTTCAATTTGGTTATCCTTCATTGAAATGCAAGAGTTGGAATATTTCAGTAGTTTTTTGTCGTGGTTTACCTTGTCACAGTTACATTCTCTTAATTTTTCAAAGTTCTTTTTGAATTTCTTTCGTTGAAAAGCAAGAGTTGGAATATTTCAGTAGTGTTTTGTCATGGTTTACCTTGTCACAGTTACATTCTCTTGATTTTTCAAAGTTCATTTTGAATTTCTTTCGTTGAAAAGCAAGAGTTGGAATATATCAGTAGCGTTTTGTCGTGGTTTACCTTATCACAGTTACATTCTCTTG
This sequence comes from Artemia sinica, assembly GCA_027921565.1. Lineage (NCBI taxonomy): Eukaryota > Metazoa > Arthropoda > Branchiopoda > Anostraca > Artemiidae > Artemia > Artemia sinica. Next base: position 42,009,498 of record CM051258.1, read on the forward strand.
ATTTTTCAAAGTTCATTTTGGATTTCATTTGTTGAAATGCAAGAGTTGGAATATCTCAGTAGTGTTTTGTCGTGGTTTACCTTGTCACAGTTACATTCTCTTAATTTTTCAAAGTTCTTTTTGAATTTCTTTCGTTGAAAAGCAAGAGTTGGAATATTTCAGTAGTGTTTTGTCATGGTTTATCTTGTCACAGTTACATTCTCTTGATTTTTCAAAGTTCATTTTGAATTTCTTTCGTTGAAAAGCAAGAGTTGGAATATTTCAGTAGTATTTTGTCGTGGTTTACCTTGTCAAAGTTACATTCTCTTGATTTTTCAAAGTTCATTTTGAATTTCTTTCGTTGAAATGCAAGAGTTGGAATATTTCAGTAGTGTTTGGTTGTGGTTTACCTTGTCACAGTTACATTTTCTTGATTTTTCAAAGTTCATTTTGAATTTCCTTCATTGAAATGCAAGAGTTGGAATATTTCAATAGTGTTTTGTCGTGGTTTACCTTGTCACAGTTACATTCTCTTGATTTTTCAAAGTTCATTTTGAATTTCTTTCATTGAAATGCAAGAGTTGGATTATTTCAGTAGTGTTTTGTCGTGGTTTACCTTGTCAAAGTTACATTCTCTTGATTTTTCAAAGTTCATTTTGAATTTCTTTCGTTGAAATGCAAGAGTTGGAATATTTCAGTAGTGTTTGATTGTGGTTTACCTTGTCACAGTTACATTCTCTTGATTTTTTCAAAGTTCCTTTTGGATTTCTTTCATTGAAATGTAAGAGGTGGAATATTTCACTAGTGTTTTGTCGTGGTTTACCTTGTCACAGTTACATTCTCTTGATTTTTCAAAGTTCCTTTTGGATTTCTTTCATTGAAATGTAAGAGGTGGAATATTTCACTAGTGTTTTCTCGTGGTTTACCTTACCACACTTACATTCTCTTGATTTTTCAAAGATGATTTTGAATTTATTTCGTTGAAATGCAAGAGTTGGAATATTTCAGTAGTGTTTTGGCGTGGTTTACTTTGTCAAAGTTACATTCTCTTAATTTTTCAAAGTACATTTTGGATTTCTTTCGTTGGGTTAGGTTAGGTTAGGTTAAGTTAGGTTAAGTTAGGTTAGCCTTCGTACGCGCGCGTACGTAGGCTAACCTAACCTAACCTAACTTAACCTAACCTAACTTGATCTAGCCTAACCTAACCTAACAAAAATCAAGAAAATGTAACTGTGTCAAGGTAAAGCAACAACAAAACATATTTCGACGAAAGAAATCCATAATGAACTTTGAAAAATCAAGAGAATGTAACTGTGACAAAGTAAACCACGACAAAACACTACTGAAATATTCCAACTCTTGCATTTCAACGAAAGAAATCCAAAATGTACTTTGAAAAATTAAGAGAATGTAACTTTGACAAAGTAAACCACGGCAAAACACTAGTGAAATATTCCACCTCTTACATTTCAATGAAAGAAATCCAAAAGGAACTTTGAAAAAATCAAGAGAATGTATCTGTGACAAGGTAAACCACAACCAAACACTACTGAAATATTCCAACTCTTGCATTTCAACGAAAGAAATTCAGAATGAACTTTGAAAAATCAAGAGAATGTAACTTTGACAAGGTAAACCACGACAAAACACTACTGAAATAATCCAAATCTTGCATTTCAATGAAAGAAATTCAAAATGAACTTTGAAAAATCAAGAGAATGTAACTGTGACAAGGTAAACCACGACAAAACACTACTGAAATATTCCAACTCTTGCTTTTCAACGACAGAAATTCAAAATGAACTTTGAAAAATCAAGAGAATGTAACTGTGACAAGCTAAACCATGACAAAACACTACTGAAATATTCCAACTCTTGCTTTTCAACGAAAGAAATTCAAAATGAACTTTGAAAAATTAAGAGAATGTAACTGTGACAAGGTAAACCATGACAAAACACTACTGAAATATTCCAACTCTTGCATTTCAACAAATGAAATCCAAAATGAACTTTGAAAAATCAAGAGAATGTAACTGTGATAAGGTAAACCACGACAAAACACTACTGAAATATTCCAACTCTTGCATTTCAATGAAAGAAATCCAAAATGAACTTTGAAAGATCAAGAGAATGTATGACAAGGTAAACCACGACAAAACACTACTGAAATATTCCAACTCTTGAATTTCAATGAAAGATAACCAAAATGAACTATGAAAAAACGTGAGAATGTAAGTGTGACAAAGTAAACCACAACAAAACACTACTGAAATATTCCAACTCTTGCATTTCAATGAAAGAAATCCAAAATGAACTTTGAAAAATTAAGGGAATGTAACTGTGACATGGTAAACCACGACAAAACACTACTGAAATAATCCCACTCTTTCATTTCAATGAAAGAAATTCAAAATTAACTTTGAAAAATCAAGAGAATATAACTGTGACAAGGTAAGCCACGACAAAACGCTTCTGAAATATTCCAACTCTTGCATTTCAACTAAAGAAATCCAAAATGAACTTTGAAAAATCAAGGGAATGTAACTGTGACAAGGTAAACCACTACAAAACACTACTGAAATATTCCAACTCTTGCATTTCAATGAAAGAAAACCGAAATGAACTTTGAAAAATCAAGAAAATGTAACTGTGACAAGGTAAACCACAACAAAACACTACTGAAATATTCCAACTCTTGCATTTCAATGAAAGAAATTGAAAATGAACTTTGAAAAATCAAGAAAATGTAACTGTGACAAGGTAAACCACGACAAAACATTACTGAAATATTCCAACTCTTGCATTTCAATGAATGAAATTCAAAATGAACTTTGAAAAATCAAGAGAATGTAACTGTGACAAGGTAAACCATAACAAAACACTACTGAAATATTCCAACTCTTGCATTACAACGATAGAAATTCAAAATGAACTTTGAAAAATTAAGAGAATGTAACTGTGACAAGTTAAACCATGACAAAAATCTACTGAAATATTCCAACTCTTGCATTTCAACGAAGGAAATCCAAAAGGAACTTTGAAAAATCAAGGGAATGTAACTGTGACATGGTAAACCACGACAAAACACTACTGAAATAATTCCACTCTTGCATTTCAATGAAAGAAATTCAAAATGAACTTTGAAAAATCAAGAGAATGTAACTGTGACAAAGTAAACCACGACAAAACGCTACTGAAATATTCCAACTCTTGCTTTTCAACGAAAGAAATCCAAAATGAACTTTGAAAAATCAAGAAAATGTAGCTGTGACAAGGTAAACCACAACCAAACACTACTGAAATATTCCAACTCTTGCATTTCAATGAAAGAAACTCAAAATGAACTTTGAAAAATCAAGAGAATATAACTTTGACAAGGTAAACCACGACAAAACACTACTGAAATATTCCAACTCTTGCATTTCAATGAAAGAAATCCAAAATGAACTTTGAAAAATCAAGAAAATGTAAGTGTGACAAGGTAAACCACAACAAAACACTACTGAAATATTCCAACTCTTGCATTTCAATGAAAGAAATTCAAATGAACTTTGAAAAATCTATAGAAAGTAAGTGTGACAAGGTAAACCACGACAAAACACTACTGAAATATTTTCAACTCTTGCATTTCAATGAAAGAAATCCAAAATGAACTTTGAAAAATCATGAGAATGTAAGTGTGACAAGGTAAACTACAACAAAACACTACTAAAATATTCCAACTCTTGCATTTCAATGAAAGAAATCCAAAATGAACTTTGAAAAATCAAGGGAATGTAACTGTGACATGGTAAACCACGGCAAAACACTACTGAAATAATCCCACTCTTGCATTTCAATGAAAGAAATTCAAGATGAACTTTGAAAAATCAAGAGAATGTAACTGTGACAAGGTAAACCACGACAAAACGCTACTGAAATATTCCAACTCTTGCATTTCAATGAAAGAAATCCAAAATGAACTTTGAAAAATCAAGAGAATGTAACTGTGACAAGGTAAACCACGACAAAACACTACTGAAATATTCCAACTCTTGCATTTCAACGAAAGAAAACCGAAATGAACTTTTAAAAATCAAGAAAATTTAACTGTGACAAGGTAAACCACAACAAAACACTACTGAAATATTCCAACTCTTGCATTTCAACGAAAGAAATTCAAAATGAACTTTGAAAAATCATGAAAATGTAACTCTGACAAGGTAAACCACGACAAAACACTACTGAAATATTCCAACTCTTGCATTTCAATAAAAGAAATTCAAAATGAACTTTGAAAAATCAAGAAAATGTAACTGTGATAAGGTAAACCGCAACAAAACACTACTGAAATATTCCAGCTCTTGCATTTCAACGATAGAAATTCAAAATGAATTTTGAAAAATTCAGAGGATGTAACTGTGACAAGGTAAACCATGACGAAACACTACTGAAATATTCCAACTCTTGCATTTCAACGTGATAAATCCAAAATGAACTTTGAAAAATCAAGAGAATGTAACTGTGACAAGGTAAACCACGACAAAACACTACTGAAATATTCCAACTCTTGCATTTCAATGAAAGAAATCCAAAATGAACTTTGAAAAATCAAGAAAATGTAAGTGTGACAAGGTAAACCACAACAAAACACTACTGAAATATTCCAACTCTTGCATTTCAATAAAAGAAATTCAAATGAACTTTGAAAAATCAAGAGAATGTAACTGTGATAAGGTAAACCAACAACAAAACACTACTGAAATATTCCAGCTCTTACATTTCAACGATAGAAATTCAAAATGAATTTTGAAAAATTAATAGAATGTAACTGTGATAAGGTAAACCACACCAAAACACTACTGCAATATTCCAACTCTTGCATTTCAACGAAGGAAATCGAAAATGAACTTTGAAAAATCAAGGGAATGTAACTGTGACATGGTAAACCACGACAAAACGCTACTGAAATATTCCAACTCTTGCATTTCAACGAAAGAAATCCAAAATGAACTTTGAAAAATCAAGAGAATGTAACTGTGACAAGGTAAACCACGACAAAACACTACTGAAATATTCCAACTCTGGCATTTCAATGAAAGAAAACAGAAATGAACTTTGAAAAATCAAGAAAATGTAATTGTGACAAGGTAAACCACAACCAAACACTACTGAGTTAATCCAACTCTTGCATTTCAACGAAAAAAATTCAAAAATGAACTTTGAAAAATCAAGACAATGTAACTTTGACAAGGTAAACCACGACAAAACACTACTGAAATAATCCAACTCTTGCATTTCAATGAAAGAAACTCAAAATGAACTTTGAAAAATCAAGAGAATGTAACTGTGACAAGGTAAACCACAACAAAACACTACTGAAATATTCCAACTCTTGCTTTTCAACATAAGAAATTCAAAATGAACTTTGAAAAATTAAGAGAATGTAACTGTGACAAGGTAAACCACGACAAAACACTACTGAAATATTCCAACTCGTGCATTTCAATGAAAGAAATTCAAAATGAACTTTGTAAAATCAAGAGAATGTAACTGTGATAATTTAAACCACATCAAAACACTACTGAAATATTCCGAATCTTGCATTTCAACGAAAGAAATCCAAAATGATCTTTGACAAATCAAGAGAATGTAACTGTGACAAGGTAAACCACGACAAAACACTACTGAAATATTCCAACTCTTGCATTTCAATGAAAGAAATTCAAAATGAACTTTGAAAAATCAAGAGAATGTAACTGTGACACTGTAAACCACATCAAAACACTACTGAAATATTCCAACTCTTGCATTTCAACGAAAGAAATCCAAAATGATCTTTGAAAAATCAAGAGAATGTAACTGTGACAAGGTAAACCACGACAAAACACTACTGAAATATTCCAACTCTTGCATTTCAATGAAAGAAATTCAAAATGAATTTGGAAAAATTAATAGAATGTAACTGTGATAAGGTAAACCACACCAAAACACTACTGAAATAATCCCACTCTTGCATTTCAATGAAAGAAATTCAAAATGAACTTTGAAAAATCAAGAGAATGTAACTGTGACAAGGTAAACCACGACAAAACGCTACTGAAATATTCCAACTCTTGCATTTCAACGAAAGAAATCCAAAATGAACTTTGAAAAATCAAGAGAATGTAACTGTGACAAGGTAAACCACGACAAAACACTACTGAAATATTCCAACTCTTGCATTTCAATGAAAGAAAACCGAAATGAACTTTGAAAAATCAAGAAAATGTAATTGTGACAAGGTAAACCACAACCAAACACTACTGAAATAATCCAACTCTTGCATTTCAACGAAAAAAATTCAATAATGAACTTTGAAAAATCAAGACAATGTAACTTTGACAAGGTAAACCACGACAAAACACTACTGAAATAATGCAACTCTTGCATTTCAATGAAAGAAACTCAAAATGAACTTTGAAAAATCAAGAGAATGTAACTGTGACAAGGTAAACCACAACAAAACAATACTGAAATATTCCAACTCTTGCATTTCAATGAAAGAAACTCAAAATGAAGTTTGAAAAATCAAGAAAATGTAACTGTGACAAGGTAAACCACACCAAAACACTACTGCAATATTCCAGCTCTTGCATTTCAACGAAGGAAATCGAAAATGAACTTTGAAAAATCAAGGAAATGTAAATATGACAAGGTAAACCACGACAAAACACTACTGAAATATTCCAACTCGTGCATTTCAATGAAAGAAATTCAAAATGAACTTTGGAAAATCAAGAGAATGTAACTGTGATAATTTAAACCACATCAAAACACTACTGAAATATTCCGAATCTTGCATTTCAACGAAAGAAATCCAAAATGATCTTTGAAAAATCAAGAGAATGTAACTGTGACAAGGTAAACCACGACAAAACACTACTGAAATATTCCAACTCTTGCATTTCAATGAAAGAAATTCAAAATGAACTTTGAAAAATCAAGAGAATGTAACTGTGACACTGTAAACCACATCAAAACACTACTGAAATATTCCGAATCTTGCATTTCAACGAAAGAAATCCAAAATGATCTTTGAAAAATCATGAGAATGTAACTGTGACAAGGTAAACCACGACAAAACACTACTGAAATATTCCAACTCTTGCATTTCAATGAAAGAAATTCAAAATGAACTTTGAAAAATCAAGAAAATGTAACTGTGACAAGGTAAACCACAACCAATGCTTTTCAACAAAGGAAATTCAAAATGAACTTTGAAAAATTAAGGGAATGTAACTGTGACATGGTAAACCACGACATCACACTACTGAAATATTCCAACTCTTGCATTTCAATGAAAGAAATTCAAAACTAACTTTGAAAATTCAAGAGAATGTAACTGTGACATGGTAAACCACGACGACACACTACCGTAATATTCCAACTCTTGCTTTTCAACGAAAGAAATCCAAAATTAACTTTGAAAAATCAAGAGAATGTAACTGTGACAAGGTAAACCACGACAAAACACTACTGAAATATTCCAACTCTTGCATTTCAATGAAAGAAATCCAAAATAAACTTTGAAAAATCAAGAGAATGTAACTGTGACACTGTAAACCACATCAAAACACTACTGAAATATTCCAACTCTTGCATTTCAACGAAAGAAATCCAAAATGATGTTTGAAAAATCAAGAGAATGTAACTGTGGCAAGGTAAACCACGAGAAAACACTACTGAAATATTCCAACTCTTGCATTTCAATGAAAGAAATTCAAATGAACTTTGAAAAATCAAGAAAATGTAACTGTGACAAGGTAAACCACAACCAAACACTACTGAAATATTCCAACTCTTGCATTTCAACGAAAGAAATTCAAAATGAACTTTGAAAAATCAAGAGAATGTAACTTTGACATGGTAAACCATGACAAAACACTACTGAAATAATCCAACTCTTGCATTTCAATGAAAGAAATTCAAAATGAACTTTGAAAAATCAAGAAAATGTAACTGTGACAAGGTAAACCACAACCAAACACTACTGAAATATTGCAACTCTTGCTTTTCAACGAAAGAAATTCAAAATGAACTTTGAAAAATCAGGCCTTTGGGGCGTCGGGGGCCCTTTGTGAGGAGGGGGGGGGGGCGGGGGGCGGGGGGAGTTGGTCCTTCTGTGTCTCAATGCACAAAAAAATATTAAAAAATGGGGGAGGGAAGGGGAGGGGAGTAGGGTATGGGGAGGAGGGGAGAGGAGGAGGGGAGGGAGAGGAGGAAAGGGGGAGGGGAAGGAGAGGAGGGGTGGAGAGGGAGGGAGAGGGAGGGGAGGGGCCCTTTGGGGGACAAGGGAGGAGGGGCCCTTTGGGGCCCGGGGGGTCTTTTGGGGGTCTGGGGGACCCTTGAGGGCTGGGTGGTCCTTTGGGAGCCCGGTGGACCTTTGAGGACCGGGGGCTTCCTTCGGGGTTGGGGTGGGTTATGAGGACCCTTCGGGGTTGGGGTGGGGTATGAGGACCCTTTGGGGTTGGGGTAGAGGACCTCATAACACTGTTCAAATGGAACTTGTGTAGTATAACGACCACAGTCAAATCCTCTTTCTAAGATTCACCCTCAAATCCTCTTCTAAAATCATCTTTTAAAATCATCTTTTAAAATGTCTCTAACTGTTCTGTTCGAAATAATTCCCTAAAATGTCTAAAACGGTTTCGCTCAAATAACCCCTAATCGTAACTTCAGCTCGTTCCTTTTGTTTTGGCATCTCTGCGCTGTCACATTTGAAATTACTAAGAAACCTGATTCCCGTGTTAATCTATTCATCGCTAAGATGTTTCTTGGAGAATTGTTTCCATGGCAATGTTTATTAATATCTTTTGGAGTTCGACCAGTAGAATTGTTTCCGAGGCAAAGACATTAATGACTTGGATATATTCCTGGAGAATCGTTTCTAGGTGAAAATTTTTAAGGTCAGACAGATGATGTCATTGGTTGATTGATCTGTCAAGAAAGGGGAATTAATTTGTTGTTTCTAAGGGGAATTATTGATTCACGAAAGGGGAATTGAGGTCGACAGCACAGGTGTTCCAAATTCCTGGACACCTTGACATTCGCCTCGAGCGTGCACTTGGCCAAAACACCAATATCAGCAAATCGACCTTGGAAAAAGAGGTCATTGACTCCGGTCCCCATTAGACTCAATAATCCATCAAAGTGAGAAAGTTCCGGTTTTTCCATTCTCACTGACAAAAATCATAAAACAGACATAAATTGCTGTTGACATCCATTAAAGTGAGAAAATTCCTGTTTTTTCATTCTCACTGACAAAAACCATAAAACAGACATGAATTACTGTTGACATCCGAGAAAAAACATCAAATAAATTGACCAACACACATAACCGTCCAAGAAAACATCCATCAAAGTGAGAAAATTCCTGTTTTTTCAAGTGAAAAAAATTCTGTTTTTTCATTCTCAGTGAGAAAACCATAAACCACGTGGTCCTGTCACGAGCTCATGACCCTTTTCTACTGTGGCCACCACTATCCCCAATCAAAGTGATACTTTTGGAATAAACCTTTGGAAGTGATAAATATATTAAAATAGAATAATTGGTCTTCCCAAAAAGACGCCATTGTATGTAAGTCAACAAATAACAATTTGAAGCGTTGAATAATTTCAATAATAAGTAAATTAACACAAAGCTTAAATTTTGAGGTATATCATGGTATATACACTTTTTTCCCTTTCCTATTTTTCAACAAGCCTATACTTTTTACATAATTTTACTCGTTGTGTTTTCGTTCTGCTACAGCAATCACTAAAGCTGTATTTTCTAGAGCTTCATGATGATATATCTTTTCTACTCATTTTCTAATGATATGTTACACACGTTCTTTATTTCTAAATTTGGCACTCGCAAGTGTAAAAAAACTGAATTAAAAATTGAGGATCTTTTTCATTAAAAATTGAGTCCCCGGTTTTTCCAGATTCTTTAAGACGCATCTGGTGGAATAAGTTTCAACTTAATCAAATTAAAGAATTAGACTTCATGTTCAGTGTCTTTGATACTTTAAAATAATTAAATAGAAAAAACAAGTTTTTTTAACTGAAAATAAGGAGCGACATTGAAACTTAAAACGAACAGAAATTATTACGTATATGAAAGAGGCTGTCCCCTCCTCAACGCCTCGCTCTTTACGCTAAAGTTTCTTATTGTTTCAAAAAATAGAGTTGTGAGAAAGAGTCAAACTTTAGCATATAGAGCGAGGCATTGAGGAGGCAACAGCCCCTTTCATATATGGAATAATTTCTGTTCGTTTTAAGTTTTAATGTCGCTCCCTATTTTCAGTCAAAAAAAACTTGTTTTTTTAATTTAATTTCTGAACCTTTTTTGAATTAATTCAGGTTTTGATTTTGGCTCGTCGCTCATGAATAATTGAAACGAAATTTGCATATTAATTATTACTTTTTTTTGTTAAATGGCTTTCTCGAAAGTTGTTTAATTTCATTTACGAACGTTTTTATTAGTAACAAATATACGTAACTTTCGAATTAACTTACGTTACGAACTTCTATATTCGTGTATTTTTATTACATATATTAGAAAGTTCGCCTCCTAGTTAATACCTCGCTCTTTACGCTAAAGTTCAAATTGTGTTACAATTCTTAAAAAATGACCTCTTAATCACAAAGGCCGTTAATTAAAATAAATAGCCCTTATGAAAGTACTAAAAAAAAACTTTAGCGTAAATAGCGAGGTATTGACTAGGGGGCGAACCCAATCATATGCGTAATAATTTCTGTTAGTTTTAAGTTTTGATGTTGCTCCTTACTTTCAGTTGAAAAACTTATTTTTTTTATTTAATTTCTGATCTTTTTTCAAATAATGCTGGGAAATCCGTTGCCCCCTTCATAGAAAATGTCCCTTTTCCCATAAGACCTTCCTCCATGTAAATACCCTCCTGTGTAACCCGCGACCCCCCCCCACTACCAGAAAAAATCTCCCTTGAAAACGTCTGTATACTTCCCAATAACTAATACTATATGTAAAATTGGGAAAAGTTCATAAATGGCAGCCCTTCCCCTGGAGACTGTGGGGGATTAACCATCCTCAAACCTAGTTATTATATTTTTCGACCAAGCTGAACAAAATGGTTATTTCAAAATTTTGATTGGGTGACTTTGGAAAAAAATGGGCGTGGGAGGGGGCCTAGTTTCCCTCCATTTTTTTGGTCACTTGAAAGGGAACTATAATTTTAATTTCAGTTCGAGCCCTCCCGCAATGTTCTAGGACCACTGGGTTGATACGATCACCCCTAGGGAAAAGAAACAAAAAAACAGATAAACACGCATCCGTGATCATTCTTCTGGCAAAAATACAAAATTCCACATTTTTGCATATAGGAGCTTGAAACCTCTACTGTAGTGTTCTCTGACACGCTGAATCTGATGGTGTGATTTTCATCAAGGTTCTATGACTTTAGGGGATTGTTCCCCCTTTTTTTGAAAATAAGGCAGATTTTCTCAGGAACTTACCTTTTGATGGGTAAGAATAAACTTGATGAAACTTATATATTTGAAATCAGCATAAAACACTGATTCTTTTATGTATCTATTAGTATCCGTTTTTTTAGAGTTTCGGTTACGATTGAGCCGAGTCGCTCCTTACTTACAGTTCGTTACCACGAACTGTTTGTTAAACTTTATATTTTGTATATGGTGGCCTTAACGTTCTCATACATGTTGAATCTTAATGTAAATTTTCTTCCTTTTTTTCCTTATTCAATTCAAAATTAATGCTCATGCAGCAATACAAAAAAAATGATGAAAATCCCTGCAAAAATAAATCTCTTCAAAAAATGTGTCCCGAGGGAAGGGGGTCTGATATATCAAAAACGAACTTTAGGATCATCACTTGAGTAGGAACCTATCATGATTTCCGGTACGAACATAATTTATGCATGTTTTTATGGTTTTTCTCACTAAGAATGTTTTTATGGTTTTTGTCACTGAGGATAATTTATTCATGGTTTATTGATCCACGAAGGGGAGAGAATTTCTGAGAGATTGATTTGCATAATCGAGGGGGAGAGGATTTCCGAAATATTGATTTACATATGCGAAGGGGAGAGGATTTCTGAGAAATTGATTTACATAATCGACTGGGACAAGAAACATTAGGGGATTTCATTTTTAAATATGGTTTCTCAGGTCTTTAGGTCTGAGAGATAAAATTAATATTTTATCGAAGCCATAATAGTGTAAGTAGGAACACCTTAGATATTTTTCAGAAATTCAAGACAGACTGAATTTATTTTACGCGGGAAATGGTTTCCTGGGAATTTCGAATGTGACAGCGCAGGGATGCCAAAACAAAGGAACACGTAGAAATTACTTTTAGGGGATTATTTGGGCGAAATAATTTGAGACATTTTAGAAGATGATTTGAGCGAAACCGTTTGAGACATGTTAGAAGATGATTTGGGGTGAAACTCTGGGTTGGGTATAATACACAACTACCATTTGAACAGTGTTATAAGGTCCCCTACCCCAACCCCAAAGGGCCCCCCGGGCCTCCAAAGAGCCTCCTCCCCTCCCTCCCCTCCCCCTACCTCTCCTCCCCTCCTCCCCCTCCCCTCCCTCATCCTCCTCCCCTCACCCCCCTTCCCTCCCCCCTCTCCTCCTCCCCCTCCCCTCCCCCCATTTTTTGAAGTTTTTTTGGACTTCGAAATTCTCTTAGCTTAGAGTTGTAGCCTAGAGTCTTAGCTTAGAGTTTTAGGTAGAGTTCTAGTTTAGTTTAGTTTTAGTTAAGAGTTTAGACTTTTAGCCTAGAGTCTTGGCATAGAGTTTTAGTTAGAGTTGAAGTTTAGTTTAGTTATAGTAGGCTTTTTTATATCTTTTCAGAACAAGTTCCTTTCTTAATGTCCCTCTTAAACCAATTTTACAACTTGAAGCACTTATCCTTTTCACCCACAACTTTACTTTATGGCTTTTTGAATACCCCAACACCAAGCAATACTTTCAAAAGGCTTTTTTATATCTTTTCAGAACAAGTTTTTTTCTTAATGTCCCCCCTAAGCCAATTTTACAACTTGAAGTACTCATTCCTTTCATCCACAACTCTACTTTATGGCTTTTTGAATACCCCAACACCAAGCAATACTTTCAAAAGGCTTTTTTTATATCTTTTCAGAATAAGTTCTTTTCTTAATGTCCCCCCTAAACCAATTTTACAACTTAAAGTACTCATTCTTTTTACCAACAACTCTACTTTATGGCTTTTTGAATACCCCAACACCAAACAATACTTTCAAAAGGCTTTTTTATATCTTTTCAGAACAAGTTCTTTTCTTAATGTCCCCCCTAAACCAAATTTACAACTTGAAGTACTCATTCTTTTCACACACAACTCTACTTTATGGCTTTTTGAATACCCCAACACCAAGCAATACTTTCAAAAGACTTTTTTTATATCTTTTCAGAACAAGATCTTTTCTTAATGTCCCCCCTAAACCAATTTTACAACTTGAAGTACTCATTCCTTTCACCCACAGCTCTACTTTATGGCTTTTTGAATACCCCAGCACCAAGCAATACTTTCAAAAGGCTTTTCTTATATCTTTTCAGAACAAGTTCTTTTCTTAATGTCCCCCCTAAACCAAATTTACAACTTGAAGTACTCATTCTTTTCACACACAACTCTACTTTATGGCTTTTTGAATACCCCAACACCAAGCAATACTTTCAAAAGACTTTTTTATATCTTTTCAGAACAAGTTCTTTTCTTAATGTCCCCCCTAAACCAATTTTACAACTTGAAGTACTCATCCTTTTCACCCACAACTTAACATTATGGCTTTTTGAATACCCTAGCACCAAGCAATACTTTCAAAAGACTTTTTTATATCTTTTCAGAACAAGTTCTTTTCCTAATGTCCCCCCTAAACCAATTTTACAACTTGAAGTACTGATTCCTTTCACCCACAACTCTACTTTATGGCTTTTTGAATACCCCAACCCCAAGCAATACTTTCAAAAGGTTTTCCTAAATCTTTTCAGAACAAGTTCTTTTCCTAATGTCCCCCCTAAACCAATTTTACAACTTGAAATACTCATTCTTTTCACCCACAACTCTACTTTATGGCTTTTTGAATACCCCAACACCAAGCAATACTTTCAAAAGGCTTTTTTATATCTTTTCAGAACAAGTTCTTTTCTTAATGTCCCCCCTAATCCAATTTTACAACTTGAAGTACTCATTCCTTTCACCCACAACTCTACTTTATGGCTTTTTGAATACCCCAACACCAAGCAATACTTTCAAAAGGTCTTTTTTATATCTTTTCAGTACAAGTTCTTTTCTTAATGTCCCCCCTAAACCAATTTTAAAACTTGAAGTACCCATTCTTTTCACCCACAACTCTACTTTATGGCTTTTTGAATATCCCAACACCAAGCAATACTTTCAAAAGGCTTTTTTTATATCTTTTCAAAACAAGTTCTTTTCTTAATGTCCCCCCTAAACCAGATTTACAACTTGAAATACTCATTCTTTTCACCCACAACTCTACTTTATGGCTTTTTGAATACCCCAACAACAAGCAATTGTTTCAAAAGGCTTTTTTATATCTTTTCAGAACAAATTCTTTTCTTAATGTCCCCCCTAAACCAATTTTACAACTTGGAGTACTCATTCCTTCCACCCAAAACTCTACTTTATGGCTTTTTGAATACCCCAACACCAAGCAATACTTTCAAAAGGCTTTTTTATATCTTTTCAGAACAAGTTCTTTTCTTAATGTCCCCCTAAACCAATTTTACAACTTGAAGTACTCATTCCTTTCACCCACAACTCTACTTTATGGCTTTTTGAATACCCCAACACCAAGCAATACTTTCAAAAGGTTTTCTTATATCTTTTCAAAATAAGTTCTTTTCTTAATGTCCCCCCTAAACCAATTTTACAACTTTAAGTACTCATTCTTTTCACCCACAACTCTACTTTATGGCTTTTTGAATACCCTAACACCAAGCAATACTTTCAAAAGGCTTTTTTATATCTTTTCAGAACAAGTTCTTTTCTTAATGACCCCCCTAAACCAATTTTACAACTTTAAGTACTCATTCTTTTCACCCACAACTCTACTTTATGGCTTTTTGAATACCCCAACACCAAGCTATACTTTCAAAAGGATTTTTTATATCTTTTCAGAACAAGTTCTTTTCTTAATGACCCCCCTAAACCAATTTTACAACTTGGAGTACTCATTCCTTCCACACACAATTCTACTTTTTGGCTTTTTGAATACCCCAACACCAAGCAATACTTTCAAAAGGCTTTTTTATATCTTTTCAGAGCAAGTTCTTTTCTTAATGTCCCCCCAAAAGCAGTTTTACAACTTGAAATACTCATTCTTTTCACCCACAACTCTACTTTATGGCTTTTTGAATACCCCAACACCAAGCAATTGTTTCAAAAGCCTTTTTCATATCTTTTCAGAACAAGTTCTTTTCTTAATGTCCCCCCTAAACCAATTTTAAAACTTGAAGTACCCATTCTTTTCACCCACAACTCTACTTTATGGCTTTTTGAATATCCCAACACCAAGCAATACTTTCAAAAGGCTTTTTTTATATCTTTTCAAAACAAGTTCTTTTCTTAATGTCCCCCCTAAACCAATTTTACAACTTTAAGTACTCATTCTTTTCACCCACAACTCTATTTAATGGCTTTTCGAATACCCCAACACCAAGCAATACTTTCAAAAGGCTTTTTTATATCTTTTCAGAACAAGTTCTTTTTCTAATGTCCCCCCTAAACCAATTTTAAAACTTGAAGTACCCATTCCTTTCACCCACAACTCTACTTTATAGCTTTTTGAATACCCCAACACCAAGCAATACTTTCAAAAGGCTTTTTTATATCTTTTCAGAGCAAGTTCTTTTCTTAATGTC
Source organism: Artemia sinica (assembly GCA_027921565.1). NCBI lineage: Eukaryota > Metazoa > Arthropoda > Branchiopoda > Anostraca > Artemiidae > Artemia > Artemia sinica. The sequence continues at coordinate 42,025,392 of CM051258.1, forward strand.
CCCCCAAAACCAGTTTTACAACTTGAAATACTCATTCCTTTCACCCACAACTCTACTTTATGGCTTTTTGAATAACCCAACACCAAGCAATACTTTCAAAAGGCTTTTTTATATCTTTTCAGAACAAGTTCTTTTCTTAATGACCCCCCTAAACCAATTTTACAACTTGAAGTACTCATTCTTTTCACCCACAACTCTACTTTATGGCTTTTTGAATACCCCAACACCAAGCAATAATTTCAAAAGGCTTTTTTATATCTTTTCTGAACAAGTTATTTTCTTAATGTCCCCCTAAACCATTTTTACAACTTGAAGTACTCATTCTTTTCACCCACAACTCTACTTTATGGCTTTTCGAATACCCGAGCACCAAGCAATACTTTCAAAAGGTTTTCTTATATCTTTTCAGAACAAGTTCTTTTCTTAATGTCCCCCTAAACCAATTTTACAACTTGAAGTACTCATTCCTTTCACCCACAACTCTACTTTATGGCTTTTTGAATACCCCAACACCAAGCAATACTTTCAAAAGGTTTTCTTATATCTTTTCTTAATGTCCCCCTTAAACCAATTTTACAACTTTAAGTACTCATTCCTTTCACCCATAAATCTACTTTATGGCTTTTTGAATACCCCAGCACCAAGCAATACTTTCAAAAGGTTTTTTTATATCTTTTCAGAACAAGTTCTTTTCTTAATGTCCCCCTAAACCAATTTTACAACTTGAAGTACTCATTCTTTTCACCCACAACTCAACTTTATGACTTTTTGAATACCCCAACACCAAGCTATACTTTCAAAAGGCTTTTTTATATCTTTTCAGAACAAGTTCTTTTCCTAGTGTCCCCCCAAAACCAATTTTACAACTTGAAGTACTTATTCCTTTCACCCACAACTCTACTTTATGGCTTTTTGAATACCCCAACACCAAGCAATACTTTCAAAAGGCTTTTTTATGTCTTTTCAGAACAAGTTCTTTTCTTAATGTCCCCCTAAACCAATTTTACAACTTGAAGTACTCATTCTTTTCACCCACAACTCTGCTTTACGGCTTTTGAATACCCCAACACCAAGCGAAACTTTCAAAAGGCTTTTTTATATCTTTTCAGAACAAGTTTTTTTCTTAATGTCCCCCCTAAACCAATTTTACAACTTGAAGTACTCATTCTTTTCACCCACAACTCTACTTTATGGCTTTATGAATACCCCAACACCAAACAATACTTTCAAAAGGCTTTTTTATATCTTTTCAGACCAAGTTCTTTTCTTAATATCCCTCCTAAACCATTTTTACAACTTGAAGTACTCATTCCTTTCACCCACAACTCTACTTTATGGCTTTTTGAATACCCCAACACCAAGCAATACTTTCAAAAGGCTTTCTTATATCTTTTCAGAACAAGTTTTTTCTTAATGTCCCCCCTAAACCAATTTTACAACTGGAAGTACTCAATCTTTTCACCCTCAACTCAACTTTATGGCTTTTTGAATACCCAAACACCAAGCTATACTTTCAAAAGGCTTTTTTTATATCTTTTCAGAACAAGTTCTTTTCCTAATGTCCCCCCTAAACCAATTTTACAACTTGAAGTACTCATTCCTTTCACCCACAACTCTACTTTATGGCTTTTTGAATACCCCAACACCAAGCAATACTTTCGAAAGGCTTTTTTTATATCTTTTCAGAGCAAGTTCTTTTCTTAATGTCCCCCTAAACCAGTTTTACAACTTGAAGTACTCATTCTTTTCACCCACAACTCTACTTTATGGCTTTTTGAATACCCCAACACCAAGCAATACTTTCAAAAGGCTTTTTATATCTTTTCAAAACAAGTTCTTTTCTTAATGTCCCCCTAAACCAATTTTACAACTTGAAGTACTCATTCTTTTCACCCACAACTCTACTTTATGGCTTTTTGAATACCCCAACACCAAGCAATACTTTCGAAAGGCTTTTTTTATACCTTTTCAGAGCAAGTTCTTTTTTAATGTCCCCCCTAAACCAATTTTACAACTTTAAGTACTCATTCTTTTCACCCACAACTCAACTTGATCACTTTTTGAATACCCCAACACCAAGTAATACTTTCAAAAGGCTTTTTTATATCTTTTCAGAACAAGTTCTTTTCTTAATGACCCCCCTAAACCAATTTCACAACTTGGAGTACTCATTCCTTCCACCCACAACTCTACTTTATGGCTTTTTGAATACCCCAACACCAAGCAATACTTTCAAAAGGCTTTTTTATATCTTTTCAGAACAAGTTCTTTTCTTAATGTCCCCCTAAACCAATTTTACAACTTGAAGTACTCATTCTTTTCACCCACAACTCTACTTTATGGCTTTTGAATACCCCAACACCAAGCAATACTTTCAAAAGGCTTTTTTATATCTTTTCAGAACAAGTTCTTTTCTTAATGTCCCCCCTAAACCAATTTTTCAACTTTAAGTACTCATTCTTTTCACCCACAACTCTACTTTATGGCTTTATGGATACCCCAACACCAAACAATACTTTCAAAAGCCTTTTTTACATCTTTTCAGAACAAGTTTTTTCTTAATGTCCCCCCTAAACCAATTTTACAACTTGAAGTACTCATTCTTTTCACCCACAACTCTACTTTATGGATTTTTGAATACCCCAACACCAAGCAATACTTTCAAAAGGCTTTTTATATCTTTTCAGAACAAGTTCTTTTCTTAATGTCCCCCCTAAACCAATTTTATAACTTTAAGTACTCATTCCTTTCACCCACAACTCTACTTTATGGCTTTTTGAATACCCCAACACCAAGCAATACTTTCAAAAGGTTTGTTTTACATCTTTTCAGAACAAGTTCTTTTCTTAATGTCCCCCCTAAACCAGTTTCACAATTTGAAATACTCATTCTTTTCACCCACAACTCTACTTTATGGCTTTTTGAATACCCCAACACCAAGCAATACTTTCAAAAGGCTTTTTAATATCTTTTCAGAACAAGTTCTTTTCTTAATGTCCCCCCTAAACCAATTATACAACTTGGAGTACCCATTCTTTTCACCCACAACTCTACTCTATGGCTTTTTGAATATCCCAAAACCAAGCAGTACTTTCAAAAGACTTTTTATATCTTTTCAAAACATGTTCTTTTCTTAATTCCCCCCTAAACCAATTTTACAACTTTAAGTACTCATTCTTTTCACCCATAACTCTACTTTATGGCTTTTGAATACCCCAACACCAAGCAATACTTTCAAAAGGCTTTTTTATATCTTTTCAGAACAAGTTCTTTTCTTAATGTCCCCCTAAACCAATTTTACAACTTGAAGTACTCATTCTTTTCACCCACAACTCTACTTTATGGCTTTTGAATACCCCACCACCAAGCAATATTTTCAAAAGGCTTTTTTATATCTTTTCAGAACAATTTCTTTTCTTAATGTCCCCCCTAAACCAATTTTACAACTTGGAGTACTCATTCCTTCACCCACAACTCTACTCTATGGCTTTTTGAATACCCCAACACCAAGCAATACTTTCAAAAGGCTTTTTTATATCTTTTCAGAACAATTTCTTTTCTTAATGTCCCCCCTAAACCAATTTTACAACTTGGAGTACTCATTCCTTTCCACCCACAACTCTACTTTATGGCTTTTTGAATACCCCAACACCAAGCAATACTTTCAAAAGGCTTTTTACATCTTTTCAGAACAAGTTCTTTTCTTAATGTCCCCCTAAACCAATTTTACAACTGAAGTACTCATTCTTTTCACCCACAACTCTACTTTATGGCTTTTGAATACCCCACCACCAAGCAATACTTTCAAAAGGTTTATTATATCTTTTCAGAACAAGTTCTTTTCTTAATGTCCCCCTTAACCAATTTTACAACTTGAAGTACTCATTCTTTTCACCCACAACTCTACTTTATGGCTTTTTGAATACCCCAACACCAAGCAATACTTTCAAAAGGCTTTTTTATATCTTTTCAGAACAAGTTCTTTTTTTAATGTCCCCCCTAAACCAATTTTACAACTTGAAGTACTCTTTCCTTTCACCCACAACTCTACTCTATGGCTTTTTGAATACCCCATCACCAAGCAATACTTTCAAAAGGCTTTTTTATATCTTTTCAGAACAAGTTCTTTTCTTAATGTCCCCCTAAACCAATTTTACAACTTGAAGTACTCATTCCTTTCACCCACAACTCTATATTATGGCTTTTTGAATACCCCAACACCAAGCAATACTTTCAAATGGTGTTCTTATATCTTTTCAGAACAAGTTCTTTTCTTAATGTCCCCCTAAACAAATTTTACAACTTGAAGTACTCATTCTTTTTACCCACAACTCTAATTTATGGCTTTTTGAATACCCCAACACCAAGCAATACCTTCAAAAGGCTTTTTTTATATCTTTTCAGAACAAGTTCTTTTCTTAATGTCCCCCCTAAACCAGTTTTACAACTTGAAGTACTCATTCTTTTCACCCATAACTCTACTTTATGGCTTTTTGAATACCGCAACACCAAGCAATACTTTCAAAAGGCATTTTATATCTTTTCAGAACAATTTCTTTTCTTAATGTCCCCCCTAAACCAGTTTTACAACTTGAAGTACTCATTCTTTTCACCCATAACTCTACTTTATGGCTTTTTGAATACCGCAACACCAAGCAATACTTTCAAAAGGCATTTTTATATCTTTTCAGAACAAGTTCTTTTCCTAGTGTCCCCCCAAAACCAATTTTACAACTTGAAGTACTTATTCCTTTCACCCACAACTCTACTTTATGGCTTTTTGAATACCCCAACACCAAGCAATACTTTCAAAAGGCTTTCTTATGTCTTTTCAGAACAAGTTCTTTTCTTAATGTCCCCCTAAACCAATTTTACAACATGAAGTACTCATTCTTTTCACCCACAACTCTGCTTTACGGCTTTTGAATACCCCAACACCAAGCGAAACTTTCAAAAGGCTTTTTTATATCTTTTCAGAACAAGTTTTTTTCTTAATGTCCCCCCTAAACCAATTTTACAACTTGAAGTACTCATTCTTTTCACCCACAACTCTACTTTATGGCTTTATGAATACCCCAACACCAAACAATACTTTAAAAGGCTTTTTTATATCTTTTCAGACCAAGTTCTTTTCTTAATGTCCCTCCTAAACCATTTTTACAACTTGAAGTACTCATTCCTTTCACCCACAACTCTACTTTATGGCTTTTTGAATACCCCAACACCAAGCAATACTTTCAAAAGGCTTCTTATATCTTTTCAGAACAAGTTTTTTCTTAATGTCCCCCCTAAACCAATTTTACAACTGGAAGTACTCAATCTTTTCACCCTCAACTCAACTTTATGGCTTTTTGAATACCCAAACACCAAGCTATACTTTCAAAAGGCTTTTTTTATATCTTTTCAGAACAAGTTCTTTTCCTAATGTCCCCCCTAAGCCAATTTTACAACTTGAAGTACTCATTCCTTTCACCCAGAACTCTACTTTATGGCTTTTTGAATACCCCAACACCAAGCAATACTTTCGAAAGGCTTTTTTTATACCTTTTCAGAGCAAGTTCTTTTCTTAATGTCCCCTAAACCAGTTTTACAACTTGAAGTACTCATTCTTTTCACCCACAACTCTACTTTATGGCTTTTTGAATACCCCAACACCAAGCAATACTTTCAAAAGGCTTTCTTATATCTTTTCAGAACAAGTTCTTTTCTTAATGTCCCCCTAAACCAATTTTACAACTTGAAGTACTCATTCTTTTCACCCACAACTCTACTTTATGGCTTTTTGAATATCCCAACACCAAGCAATACTTTCAAAAGGCTTTTTTTATATCTTTTCAAAACAAGTTCTTTTTTTAATGTCCCCCCTAAACCAATTTTACAACTTTAAGTACTCATTCTTTTCACCCACAACTCAACTTGATGACTTTTTGAATACCCCAACACCAAGTAATACTTTCAAAAGGCTTTTTTATATCTTTTCAGAACAAGTTCTTTTCTTAATGACCCCCCTAAACCAATTTTACAACTTGGAGTACTCATTCCTTTCACCCACAACTCTACTTTATGGCTTTTTGAATACCCCAACACCAAGCAATACTTTCAAAAGGCTTTTTATATCTTTTCAGAACCAGTTCTTTTCTTAATGTCCCCCTAAACCAATTTTACAACTTGAAGTACTCATTCTTTTCACCCACAACTCTACTTTATGGCTTTTGAATACCCCAAAACCAAGCAATACTTTCAAAAGGCTTTTTTATATCTTTTCAGAACAAGTTCTTTCTTAATGTCCCCCCTAAACCAATTTTCAACTTGAAGTACTCATTCTTTTCACCCACAACTCTACTTTATGGCTTTATGGATACCCCAACACCAAACAATACTTTCAAAAGCCTTTTTTATATCTTTTCAGAACAAGTTCTTTTCTTAATATCCCTCCTAAACCAATTTTACAACTTGAAGTTACTCATTCTTTTCACCCACAACTCTACTTTATGGCTTTTTGAATACCCCAACACCAAGCAATAATTTCAAAAGGCTTTTTTATATCTTTTCAGAACAAGTTCTTTTCTTAATGTCCCCCTAAACCAATTTTATAACTTTAAGTACTCATTCCTTTCACCCACAACTTACTTTATGGCTTTTTGAATACCCCAACACAAGCAATACTTCAAAAGGTTTGTTTTACATCTTTTCAGAACAAGTTTTTTCTTAATGTCCCCCCTAAACCAGTTTCACAATTTGAAATACTCATTCTTTTCACCCACAACTCTACTTTATGGCTTTTTGAATACCCCAACACCAAGCAATACTTTCAAAAGGCTTTTTATATCTTTTCAGAACAAGTTCTTTTCTTAATGTCCCCCTAAACCAATTATACAACTTGGAAGTACCCATTCTTTCACCCACAACTCTACTCTATGGCTTTTTGAATATCCCAAAAACCAAGCAGTACTTTCAAAAGACTTTTTATATCTTTTCAAAACATGTTCTTTTCTTAATGTCCCCCCCTAAACCAATTTTACGACTTAAGTACTCATTCTTTTCACCCATAACTCTACTTTATGGCTTTTGAATACCCCAACACCAAGCAATACTTTCAAAAGGCTTTTTATATCTTTTCAGAACAAGTTCTTTTCTTAATGTCCCCCTAAACCAATTTTACAACTTGAAGTACTCATTCTTTTCACCCACAACTCTACTTTATGGCTTTTGAATACCCCACCACCAAGCAATATTTTCAAAAGGCTTTTTATATCTTTTCAGAACAAGTTCTTTTCTTAATGTCCCCCCTTAACCAATTTTACAACTTGAAGTACTCATTCTTTTCACCCACAACTCTAATTTATGGCTTTTTGAATACCCCAACACCAAGCAATACTTTCAAAAGGCTTTTTATATCTTTTCAGAACAATTTCTTTTCTTAATGTCCCCCCTAAACCAATTTTACAACTTGGAGTACTCATTCCTTCCACCCACAACTCTACTTTATGGCTTTTTGAATACCCCAACACCAAGCAATACTTTCAAAAGGCTTTTTACATCTTTTCAGAACAAGTTCTTTTCTTAATGTCCCCCTAAACCAATTTTACAACTTGAAGTACTCATTCTTTTCACCCACAACTCTACTTTATGGCTTTTGAATACCCCACCACCAAGCAATACTTTCAAAAGGTTTTTTATATCTTTTCAGAACAAGTTCTTTTCTTAATGTCCCCCCTTAACCAATTTTACAACTTGAAGTACTCATTCTTTTCACCCACAACTCTACTTTAATGGCTTTTTGAATACCCCAACACCAAGCAATACTTTCAAAAGGCTTTTTATATCTTTTCAGAACAATTTCTTTTTTTAATGTCCCCCCTAAACCAATTTTACAACTTGAAGTACTCTTTCCTTTCACCCACAACTCTACTCTATGGCTTTTTGAATACCCCATCACCAAGCAATACTTTCAAAAGGCTTTTTTATATCTTTTCAGAACAAGTTCTTTTCTTAATGTCCCCCTAAACCAATTTTACAACTTGAAGTACTCATTCCTTTCACCCACAACTCTATATTATGGCTTTTTGAATACCCCAACACCAAGCAATACTTTCAAATGGTGTTCTTATATCTTTTCAGAACAAGTTCTTTTCTTAATGTCCCCCTAAACAAATTTTACAACTTGAAGTACTCATTCTTTTTACCCACAACTCTAATTTATGGCTTTTTGAATACCCCAACACCAAGCAATACCTTCAAAAGGCTTTTTTTATATCTTTCAGAACAAGTTCTTTTCTTAATGTCCCCCCTAAACCAGTTTTACAACTTGAAGTACTCATTCTTTTCACCCATAACTCTACTTTATGGCTTTTTGAATACCGCAACACCAAGCAATACTTTCAAAAGGCATTTTTATATCTTTTCAGAACAAGTTCTTTTCTTAATGTCCCCCCTAAACCAATTTTACAACTTGAAGTACTCATTCCTTTCACCCACAACTCTACTTTATGGCTTTTTGAATACCCCAACACCAAGCAATACTTTCAAAATGCTTTTTTATATCTTTTCAGAAAAAGTTATTTTCTTAATATCCCTCCTAAACCAATTTTACAACTTGAAGTACTCATTCCTTTAACCCAAAACTCTACTTTATGGCTTTTTGAATAAACCAACACCAAGCAATGCTTTCAAAAGGCTTTTTTATATCTTTTCAGAAAAAGTTTTTTTCTTAATGTCCATCCTAAACCAATTTTACAACTTGAAGTACTCATTCTTTCCACCCACAACTCTACTTTATAGCTTTTTGAATACCCCAACACCAAGCAATACTTTCAAAAGGCTTTTTTATATCTTTTCAGAACCAGTTCCTTTTTTAATGTCCCTCTTCAACCAATTTTACAACTTGAAGTACTCATCCTTTTCATCCACAACTTTACTTTATGGCTTTTTGAATACCCCAGCACCAAGCAATACTTTCAAAAGGATTTTTAATATCTTTTCAGGACAAGTTCTTTTCTTAATTTCCCCCCTAAACCAATTTTACAACTTGAAGTACTCATCCTTTTCACCCTCAACTTTACTTTATGGCTTTTTGAATACCCAACACCAAGCAGAGTTTTCACAACGACGTGAAGAAAAGTTCAAGTTCACTTCTGAATTTTCTCAAAGAAAAGAAAAAAGTTATAGTCAGATTCTAATTTTCTAAAAGAAAACAAAAAAACTCCGAATTTTCCAATAAACATTCTAAGCGTTGACATGCTAACGCATCAGAGGCAACGCTATATTGTTGCCTATATTAAAGGCCATACGGCTCCAATGTTTTATTATTATTTATTATTTATTTTTTTCCCAGAGGCACTTCATATGGAAAAAGTCATCGTAGAAGCTTCAAAGGGGGCTCATTTGATGTGAAATCGAGAGTTCTAGTGCCCTTTTTAATAGTCAAAAATGATTGGAAGGCAACTATCCCCCCCACGCCCATAATTCCCCCGAACACATCCAATCAAAATATTGAGATAGCCATTTTGTTCGGCGTAGTTGATTTCCAGATAGAAAATATATTTTTGAAGAGGATAATCCCCCACAACCCTCAGGGCAAGGGTTTTAAGTTATACCCTGGGGGCAAATAAGGTTTTTATAGAAGGCGTTGTCGTAGATACTTCAAAACAGGCTCATTCGATTGGAAATTAAAGAGCTAGTGCCCTTTTTAATAGTCGAAAGTGATTGGAGTGTAACTAGCCCCCCCCCCCACGCCCATCATTTCCCCAAACACATCCAATCAAAATTTTCAGATAGCCATTTTGTTCAGCGTAGTTGATTTCCAAATAGAAATGTATTTTTGAGGAGGACACTCCCCATAACCCTCAGGGCAAGGGTTTTAAGTTATGCCCTGGATAAGGTTTTTATAGAAGGCGTAGTCGTAGAAACTTCAAAACAGGCTCATTCGATTGGATATTAAAGGGCTAGTGCCCCTTTTTAATAGTCGAAAATGATTGTAGGGAAACTATCCCTCCCCCACGCCCATCATTCCCCAAACACATCCAATCAAAATTTTCAGATAGCCATTTTGTTCAGCGTAGTTTATTTCCAGATAGAAAATATATTTTTGAGGAGGATACTCCCCCAAAACCCTCAGGGCAAGGGTTTTAAGTTATGCCCTGGGGGCATATAAGGTTTTTATAGAAGGTGTTGTCGTAGAAACTTCAAAACAGGCTCATTCGATTGGAAATTCAAAGGGCTAGTGCCCTTTTTAATAGTCAAAAGTGATTGGAGTGTAACGAGCCCCCCTCCCCCCCCCACGCCCATCATTTCCCCAAACACATCCAATCAAAATTTTCAGATAGCCATTTCGTTCAGCATAGTTGATTTCCAGATAGAAAATATATTTTTGAGGAGGACAATCCCCCACAACCCTCAGGGCAAGGGTTTTAAGTTATGCCCTGGGGGCATATAAGGTTATTATAGAAGGCGGTGTCGTAGAAACTTCAAAAAAGGCTCATTCGATTGGAAATTCAAAGGGCTAGTGCCCTTTTTAATAGTCGAAAGTGATTTGAGGACAACTAACCCCCTCTCTCACGCCCATATTTCCCCAAAACAAATCCAATCAAAATTTTGAGAGAGCCATTTTATTAAACGTAGTTTTAAGTTCTGGAAATTAGGTCTTTGAGGATGACAACTCCCCCACAGCCCTCAGGGCAAGAGTTGTAATTTAATGATTCTCCGAATCCTTCCTATTATTTTTTATGGAAGGGATGCTTGTATAAACTTTGGAGAGCTTGTATAAACTTTTATACAAGGTTTGCTTGTATAAACTTTTGAGATAGGCATTTTTTTAAAATAGTTCAAAGTTCTGATTACAAAAAACTCCGGTGTCAACACAGCCCACCAGGGCCCGGGGGTAGGCGTTGTAAGCTATGCCCTGGGGCATAACTTATTAAAGGGGGTTTTTTACTTATGGGAAGGGGTTTTGTATGGGAAGAACATATAGGAAATCTATTATAATTATCCAATTATAAGGTTAAAATACATACTCTGAGATAGATGTAAAATTGCTTTGGCACAAAAAATCCTATTAAGGTCAATTCCAAACAGTCGTGATCCCTTTGTGTCAGCAAGTGAAATGGTCTAAACCCCCTTAATGGAGCTATTTTTTCAATCCATTCATTGTTGTCAATCGCTGTCCACAAGTTATGCAAGCTGTCTATTGTTCATATATAAGGTTTTTATCAAAGAGGTAATCGTATAGACTTTGAAAAAAGCCTCATTCGGTTTAAATTGAAAGTTCTAGATCCGTTTTTTAAAGTCAAGAATAATCGGACAGTAAGCACTCCCCCCATGCCATAAAAACTTGAAACTTTTTGCGATCAAATACGAACAAAAATTAATTAAAAAACTATCCGAAAAATAAGTTTTTCAAAGAAAAGTAAAGGCCATTTTAAACTTAAGCTCAGGAGATACAAATACCTGTTAAAATTCAAACTCAAAACGATCAGAAATTACTATTAAAGAATAAAAAAAAAACCAAAAATGAACTGAAATTAAAGAAACAATCATAGAAAAAAAACATACAACAAGTAATAATGTAAATGAATAAATAGATCTTAAAGCGAGTAATGCTTGGATTGAATATGAAAATCAAGCTTAAAACGAAAACAAATATTTTGCTATTAAAGTATAAATGAAACTTAAAACGAACAGAAATTAAATAACAATCAATGCGAACAAACATACAATATATATTAATGTAAATGAATAAATAAATCTTAAAACGAGTGAAACTTAAATTGAATATAACTACAAACAAGAGTTGGGTATCGCCTCACTGCAGAAGCCTTAAACCTGCTGCGTCATTGGTGCTTTACCGAAAACGAGTTGTATTACAAATATTTTCTTTTGTACTTAATATTGAAAATAAATATTAAAATTACAGTAAAATATTGAACTGATGAGCTTTTAGCAATTAATATCATTATGCATCAAATATTCAGTTTAACTTATTAGTTCTTTTCAAGATTAGTCAAGACAAATATAGTTTCCCTACAAACAAAATTTCGATACTGCCCCCTTCTTTAACTGTAAAAACCTAAAGCCTTCTACGTCATTGGTGCTTCACTGAAAACGAATTACTCGTATATTACAAATTTATTATTTTCCACTTCTTACAGCATTGAAAATGAAAATAAAATTGCAGTGAAAAAAAATCTTGAACTGATGGATCTTTCAACAATTAATATCATTATATATCTAATATTCAATTTAATTTTGTTTATACTTTCCAAGACTGTTCAAGACTCATATAGTTTTGCCATTTTTTTTAACTCTGCCATTTTTTTCTAACTAATCGTGTTGGTTTGTTATGAAAACATTCTATGGCTTCTAGGCATTTCTATTTGAGTCGAAAACTGCACGTCAAACTTTGTGGAACATGCATTTTCTTGCATAAAACACCAAAATATAATAAAATGTCAAGTTTCGGAGTGTTCCACTACTCAAAAAAGTGCAATAGGTATTTTTGAATCCGCAAGGTCAATTTAGGGGGTGGAGGGTAGGCTAATTCTCGTAGGAGCCCCATTCTGTCGTGGTATGATTCACACTTTCAACACCTGGCGTCCGGACTATCATATAATCTACCAAGCATACAACTATCCCAAATCAGTATCAATAAATAAATGAAACCCAAAACGAACAAATTTTAAAATAGATATTAGAGTCAAACTCAAAATGAGCATAAATTAATATGATTAAGGTTCAAAACCCCTATGCTTTCCAAAAGACAGAATATAATTTTTACTTTACTGAAAAAAAATTCAAATGAGTTTACTGAAAAAAAAATGTGCATTGTCAATTTAATATACATATGCTGATATTTATTCCCTAAAATCTTAATTAATGAAAGAATTGTTTTCAGTAAAGCGCCAATGACGCACTAGCTTTAAGGCTTCTGCATTGAGGCGATACCCAAACTCTTGTTTGTAGTTATTTTTATTCGATTCAAACTTGATTGCATATTCAATTTAAGTTTCACTCGTTTTAAGATTTATTTATTCATTTACATTATTATATATTGTATGTTTGTTCGCATTGATTGTTATTTAATTTCTGTTCGTTTTAAGTTTCATTTATACTTTAATAGCAAAATATTTGTTTTCGTTTTAAGCTTGATTTTCATATTCAATCTAAGCATTACTCGCTTTAAGATCCATTATTCATTTATATTATTACTTGTTGTATCTTTTTGCTATGATTGTTTATTTAATCTCTGTTCGTTTTGGGTTTCATTTCTGTCATTTTTCGGACAGTTTTTTTTAATTAATCTTAAATAATATTCTGTTCGAACTAGCAAGTTTTCTGCCAAAGATACCAAATTCTTTCTTAGAAGTAACAATTTTTCAATTGTGATAACAACTTTTCTGTCAGAAGTAGCTAGTTATGCTTAACACTAACAAATTTTCTCATCAAAGTAACAATATTTTACCTTAAAACTAACATACTCTTACTTAACACACACAAATTTCTCTTAGAAATAATATTTTTCGTCAGTGAGAACACGATTTCTGTTCGAACTAGCAAGTTTTCTGTAAAAGATACCAAATTTTTTCTTAGAAATAACTTTTCTTTGATTTTGATAACAACTGTTCTGTCAGAAGGAGCAAGTTTTGCTTAACACTAACAAACCTTCTCATCAAAGTAACAACATTCTCTTTTAATACTACCAAACGTTTACCTAACACTAACAGATTTTCTCTTCGAATCATCAACTTTTCCGTAATACTAACATACTTTTACTTAAACACTCAAATTTATCTTAGAAATAACACTTTTCGTCAGTGATAACACGTTTTCAAATTGAAGTAGAAAGTTTTCCGTCAAAGATACCAAATTTTTTCTTAGAAGTAACTTTTCTTTGATTGTGATAACAACTTTTCTGTCAGAAGTAGCAAGTTTTGCTTAACACTAACAAACCTTCTCATCAAAGTAACAAAATTCTCTTTTAATACTACCAAACGTTTAATTAATACTAACAGATTTTCTCTTCGAATCACAAATTTTTCCTTAATACTAACATACTTTTACTTAACACACTCAAATTTCTCTTAGAAATAACACTTTTCGTCAGCGATAACACGTTTTCTGCTTGCAGTAGGAAGTTTACTGCCAAAGATACCAAATTTTTTCTTAGAAGTAACAATTGTTTGATTGTGATAACAACTTTTCTGTCAGAAGTAGCAAGTTTTGCTTAACACTAACAAATTTTCTCATCAAAGTAACAACATTTTACCTTAAAACTAACATACTCTTACTTAACACACACAAATTTCTCTTAGAAATAATATTTTTCGTCAGTGATAACACGTTTTCTGTTCGAACTAGCAAGTTTTCTGTCAAAGATACCAAATTTTTTCTCAGAAGTAACTTTTCTTTGATTAACACTAACAAATCTTCTCTTCAAAGTAACAACATTCTTCCTAAATACTACCAAACGTTTACTTAACATTGACAGATTTTCACTTCGAATCTTCAACTTTTCCTTAATACTAACATACTTTTACTTAACACACTCAAATTTCTCTTAGAAATAACACTTTTCGTCAGCGATAACACGTTTTCTGCTTGAAGTAGCAAGTTTTCTGTCAAAGATACTCTTTTCATAGAAGTAACAATTTTTTCGTTCTGATAACAAGTTTTCTGTTCGAACTAGCAAGTTTTCTGTCAAAAATACCAATTTTTTCTAAAAAGTAACAATTTTTCGTCACTGATAACACGATTTCTGCTAGAACTAGCAAGTTGTCCAGCAAAGATAACAAATTTTTCTTAGAAGTAACAAATTTCTTCTAACATCATCAAGTTTTCCGTCAAAAATAACAAATCTTCTCTTCGAAGTAACAACTTTTTCCTTAATACTAACAAACCTTTTCTTAACACACCCCAATTTCTCTTGGAAGTCACATTTTTTCATCAGTGATAACACGTTTTCTGCTTGAGCTTGCAAGTTTTCTCTCAAAGATACCAAATTTTTTCTTAGAAGTATCAATTTTCATTATGATGACAAGTTATCTGTTAGAAGTAACAAGTTTTAAGTCAAACATACCAAATTTTTCTCCATGTTTAAGTTAGGTTAGGTTAGTTTAGCTTATCATGAGTGCTCATGATAAGCTAACCTAACCTAACTTAAACATGGAAAAATGTTTCTATTTATTTATTATACAGTATTTATTTATACTTAGCCTAACCTATGGTTTTGGAGGTTAGATGAACCTAACTTAAACATAGAGAAACCTAACTTTGAAAGAAAACTTGTTAAAAACCTGTTACTTCTAAGAGAAATTTGATAGAATTAAGTAAAAATTTTATTATTATTAAGAAAAATTTGTTACTTCGATGCGAAGATTTGTTAGTGTTAAGCAAAACTTGCTACTTCTGACAGAAAAGTTGTTATCACAATCAAAAAATTTGTGACTTCTAAGAAAAAATTTGGTATCTTTGGAAGAAAACTTGCTACTTCAAGCAAAAAACGTGTTATTTCTGACGAAAAGTGTTATTTCTAAGAGAAATTTGAGTGTGTTAAGTAAAAGTATGTTAGTATTAAGGAAAAATTAATGATTCGAAGTGAAAATCTGTTAGTGTTAAGTAAACTTTTGGTAGTATTAAAGAAGAATGTTGTTACTTTGATGAGAAGCTTTGTTAGTGTTAAGCAAAACTTACTACTTCTGACACAAAAGTTGTTATCATAATCAAAAAATTGTTATTTCTATGAAAAAACTTGGTATCTTTGGTAGAAAACTTGCTAGTTCGAACAGAAAGCATGTTATCACTGATAAAAAATATTATTTCTAAGAGAAAATTGTGTGTGTTAAGTAAACGTTTGGTAGTATTAAAGAAGAATGTTGTTGCTTTGATGAGAAGGTTTGTTAGTGTTAAGCAAATCTTGCTCCTTCTGACAGAAAAGTTGTTATCACAATCAAATAAAAGTTACATCTGAGAAAAAATTTGGTATCTTTGACAGAAAACTTGCTAGTTCGAACAGAAAACGTGTTTTCACTGACGAAAAATATTATTTCTAAGAGAAATTTGTGTGTGTTAAGTTAGACTATGTTAGGTTTAAGGTAAAATGTTGTTACTTTGATGAGAACATTTGTTAGTGTTAAGCAAAACTTGCTACTTCTGAAAGAAAAGTTATCACAATCAAACAATTGTTATTTCTAAGCAAAAATTTGGTATCTTTGGCAAAAAACTTGCTACTTCAAGCAGAAAACGTGTTATCGCTGACGAAAAGTGTTATTTCTAAGAGAAATTTGAGTTTGTTAAGTAAAAGTATGTTAGTATTAAGGAAAAATTGATCATTCGAAGAGAAAATCTGTTAGTGTTAAGTAAACGTTTGGTAAAATTAAAGAAGAATGTTGTTACTTTGATGAGAAGGTTTGTTAGTGTTAAGCAAAACTTGCTCCTTCTGACAGAAAAGTTGTTATCACAATCAAAAATTGTTACTTCTAAGAAAAAAATTGGTATATTTGGCAGAAAACTTGCTAGTTCGAACAGAAAACTTGTTATCAGAACAAATATTGTTACTTCTAAGAAAAAAATTGGTATCTTTGGCAAAAAACTTGCTACTTCAAGCAGAAAACGTGTTATCGCTGACGAAAAGTGTTATTTCTAAGAGAAATTTGAGTGAGTTAAGTAAAAGTATGTTAGTATTAAGGAAAAATTGATCATTCGAAGAGGAAATCTGTTAGTGTTAGGTAAACGTTTGGTAGTATTAAGGAAAAATGTTGTTACTTTGAAGAGAAGATTTGTTAGTGTTAATCAAAACTAGCTACTTCTAACAGAAAAGTTGTTATCACAATCAAAGAAAAGTTACTTCTGAGATAAAATTTGGTATCTTTGACAAAAAAACTTGCTAGTTCGAACAGAAAACGTGTTATCACTGACGAAAAATATCATTTCTAAGAGAAATTTGGGTGTGTTAAGTAAGAGTATGTTAGTTTTAAGGTAAAATGTTGTTACTTTGATGGTAAAATTTGTTAGTGTTAAGCAAAACTTGCTACTTCTGACAGAAAAGTTGTTGTCACAATCAAAAAATTGTTACTTCTAAGAAAAAAAATTTGGTATCTTTGGCAGAAAACTTGCTACTTCAAGCAGAAAACGTGTTATTGCTGACGAAAAGTGTCGTTTCTAAGAGAAATTTGAGCGTGTTAAATAAAAGTATATTAGTATTAAGGAAAAATTGATGATTTGAAGAGAAAATCTGTTAGTATTAAGTAAACGTTTGGTAGTATTAAAGAAGAATGTTGTTACTTTGATGAGAAGGTTTGTTAGTGTTAAGCAAAACTAGCTCCTTCTGACAAAAAAGCTGTTATAACAATCAAAAAATTGTTACTTCTATGAAAACCTTTGGTATCTTTGGTAGAAAACTTGCTAATTCGAACAGAAAGCATGTTATCACTGATAAAAAATATTATTTCTAAGAGAAAATTGTGTGTGTTAAGTAAACGTTTGGTAGTATTAAAGAAGAATGTTGTTACTTTGATGAGAAGATTTGTTAGTGTTAAGCAAAACTTGCTCCTTCTGACAAAAAAGTTGTTATGACAATCAAAAAACTGTTACTTCTAAGAAAAAATTTGGAATCTTTGGTAGAAAACTTGCTATTTCGAACAGAAAACTTGTTATCATAACGAAAAAATTGTTACTTCTAAGAAAAAAGTATCTTTGACAGAAAACTTTCTACTTCAAGCAGAAAACATGTTATCGCTGACAAAAAGTGTTATTTCTAAGAGAAATTTGAGCGTGTTAAATAAAAGTATATTAGTATTAAGGAAAAATTGATGATTCGAAGAGAAAATCTGTTAGTGTTAGGAAAACGTTTGGTAGTATTAAGGAAGAATGTTGTTACTTTGAAGAGAAGATTTGTTAGTGTTAATCAAAACTTGTTACTTCTGACAGAAAAGATATTATCACAATCAAAGAAAATTTACTTCTAAGAAAAAACTTGGTATCTTTGACAGAAAACTTATTAGTTTGAACAGAAAACGTGTTATCACTGACGAAAAATATTAATTCTAAGAGAAATTTGTGTGTGTTAAGTAAGAATATGTTAGTTTTAAGGTAAAATATTACTACTTTGAGGAGAACATTTGTTAGTGTTAAGAAAAACTTGCTACTTCTGACAGAAAATTTGCTATCACAATCAAAAAATTGTTACTTCTAAGAAAAAATTTGGTATCTTTGATAAAAGACTTGCTAGTTCAAACAGAAAAAGTGTTATCACTGATGAAAAATATTATTTCTAAGAGAAATTTTTGTGTGTTCAGTAAAAGTATGTTGGTTTTAAGGTTAAATGTTGTTACTTTGATGAGAAGGTTTGTTAGTGTTAAGCAGAACTTGCTACTTCTGACAGAAAATTTGTTATCACAATTAAAAAATTGTTACTTCTAAGAAAAAATTTGGTATCTTTGGCAGAAAACTTGCTAGTTCGAACAAAATATTATTTAGGATACGTTAGCATGTCAACGCTTAGAATGTTTGATAGAAAAGTCGGAGATTTTTTATTTTCTTTGGAGAAAATTAGAATTGGACTATAACTTTTTTCTTTTCTTGTAGAAAATTCAGAAGAGAACTTGAACTTTTCTTCACTTCGTTGTGAAAACTCTGCTTGGTGTTGGGGAATTCAAAAAGCCATAAAGTAAAGTTGAGGGTGAAAAGGATGAGTACTTCAAGTTGTAAAATTGGTTTAAGAGGGATATTAAGAAAGGAACTTGTTCTGAAAAGATATAAAAAAGCCTTTTGAAAATATTACTTGGTGTTGGGGTATTCAAAAAGCTATATAGTAGAGATGTGGATGAAAAGAATGAGTACTTCGAGTTGTTAAATTGGTTTAGGATGGACATTAAGAAAAGAACTTGTTCTGAAAAGATATAAAAAAAGCCTTTTGAAAGCATTGCTTGGTGTTGGGGTATTCAAAAAGCCATAAAGTAGAGTTGTGGGTGAAAAGAATGAGTACTTCAAGTTGTAAAATTGGTTTAGGATGGACATTAAGAAAAGAACTTGTTCTGAAAAGATATAAAAAAAGCCTTTTTAAAGCCTTGCTTGGTGTTGGGGTATTCAAAAAGCCATTAAGTATAGTTGTGGGTGAAAGCAATGAGTACTTCAAGTTGTAAAATTGGTTTAGGGGGACATTAAAAAAAGAACTTGTTCTGAAAAGATAAGAAAAAGCCTTTTGAAAGTATTGCTTGGTGTTGGGGTATTCAAAATGCCATAAAGTAGAGTTTTTGGTGAAAAGGATGAGTACTTAAAGTTGTAAAATTGGTTTAGGGGGACATTAAGAAAAGAACTTGTTCTGAAAAGATATAAAAACGCCTTTTGAAAGTATTGCTTGGTGTTGGGGTATTCAAAAAGCCAAGTAGAGTTGTGGGTGAAAAGAATGAGTACTTCAAGTTGTAAAATAGGTTTAGGATGGACATTAAGAAAAGAAATTGTTCTGAAAAGATATAAAAAAGCCTTTTGAAAGTATTGCTTGGTGTTGGGGTATTAAAAAAGCCATAAAGTAGAGTTTTGGGTGAAAAGAATGAGTGCTTCAAGTTTTAAAATTGGTTTAGGGGGGACATTAAGAAAAGAACTTGTTCTGAAAAGATATAAAAAAGCCTTTTGAAAGTATTGCTTGGTGTTGGGGTATTCAAAAAGCCATAAAGTAGAGTTGTGGGTGAAAAGAATGAGTACTTCAAGTTGTAAAATTGGTTTAGGGGGGATATCAAGAAAAGAACTTGTTCTGAAAAGATATAAAAAGCCTTTTGAAAGTATTGCTTGGTGTTGGGGTATTCAAAAGCCATAAAGTAGAGTTGTGGGTGAAAAGAATGAGTACTTTAAGTTGTAAAATTGGTTTAGGGGGGACATTAAGAAAAGAACTTGTTCTTAAAAGATATAAAGCAAGCCTTTCGAAAGTATTGCTTGGTGTTTGGGTATTCAAAAAGCCATAAAGTAGAGTTGTGGCTGAAAAGAATGGGTTCTTCAAGTTGTAAAATTGGTTTAGGGGGGACATTAAGAAAAGAACTTGTTCTGAAAAGATAAAAAAAAAGCCTTTTTAAAGTATTGCTTGGTGTTGGGGCATTCAAAAAGCCATAAAGTAGAGTTGTGGGTGAAAGGAATGAGTACTTCAAGTTGTAAAATAGGTTTAGGGGGGACATTAAGAAAAGAACTTGTTCTGAAAAGATATAAAAAAGCATTTTGAAAGTATTGCTTTGTGTTGGGGTATTCAAAAAGCCATAAAGTAGAGTTGTGGGTGAAAAGAATGAGTACTTCAAGTTGTAAAATTGGTTTAGGGGGGACATTAAGAAAAGAACTTGTTCTGAAAAGATATAAAAAAGCCTTTTGAAAGTATTGCTTGGTTCTGATGTATTCAAAAAGCCATAAAGTAGAGTTGTGGGAGAAAGGAATGAGTATTTCAAGTTTTAAAATTGGTTTAGGGGGAACATTATGAAAAGAACTTGTTCTGAAAAGATATAAAAATGCTTTTTGAAAGTATTGATGGGTGTTGGGGTATTCAAAAAGCCATAAAGTAAAGTTGCGGGTGAAAAGAATGAGTACTTCAAGTTGTAAAATTGGTTTAGGGGGGACATTAAGAAAAGAACTTGTTCTGAACAGATATAAAATGCTTTTTGAAAGTATTGATGGGTGTTGGGGTATTCAAAAAGCCATAAAGTAAAGTTGCGGGTGAAAAGAATGAGTACTTCAAGTTGTAAAATTGGTTTAGGGGGGACATTAAGAAAAGAACTTGTTCTGGAAAGATATAAAAAAAGCCTTTTGAAAGTATTGCTTTGTGTTGTGGTATTCAAAAAGCCATAAAGTAGGGTTGTGGGTTAAAGGAATGAGTACTTCTAGTTGTGAAATTGGTTTAGGGGGGACATTAAGAAAAGAACTTGTTCTGAAAAGAAATAAAAAAGCCTTTTGAAAGTATTGCTTGGTGTTGGGGTATTCAAAAGCCATAAAGTAGAGTTGTGGGTGAAAAGAATGAGTACTTTAAGTTGTAAAATTGGTTTAGGGGGGACATTAAGAAAAGAACTTGTTCTTAAAAGATATAAAACAAGCCTTTCGAAAGTATTGCTTGGTGTTTGGGTATTCAAAAAGCCATAAAGTAGAGTTGTGGGTGAAAAGAATGAGTACTTCAAGTTGTAAAATTGGTTTAGGGGGGACATTAAGAAAAGAACTTGTTCTGAAAAGATATAAAAAAGCCTTTTGAAAGTATTGCTTGGTGTTGGGGTATTCAAAAAGCCATAAAGTTGAGTTGTGGGTGAAAAGAATGAGTACTTCAAGTTGTAAAATTGGTTTAGGGGGGACATTAACAAAAGAACTTGTTCTGAAAAGTTATAAGAAAAGCCTTTTGAAAGTATAGCTTGGTGTTGGGGTATTCAAAAAGCCATAAAGTAGAGTTGTGGGTGAAAGGAATGAGTACTTCAAGTTGTAAAATTGGTTTAGGGGGGACATTAAGAAAAGAACTTGTTCTGAAAAGATATAAAAAAGCCTTTTGAAAGTATTGCTTGGTTCTGATGTATTCAAAAGCCATAAAGTAGAGTTGTGGGAGAAAGGAATGAGTATTTCAAGTTTTAAATTTGGTTTAGGGGGAACATTAAGAAAAGAACTTGTTCTGAAAAGATGTAAAAAAGCCTTTTGAAAGTATTGCTTGGTGTTGGGGTATTCAAAAAGCCATAAAGTAAAGTTGTGGGTGAAAAGAATGAGTACTTCAAGTTGTAAAATTGGTTTAGGGGGGACATTAAGAAAAGAACTTGTTCTGAAAAGATATAAAAATACTTTTTGAAAGTATTGATGGGTGTTGGGGTATTCAAAAAGCCATAAAGTAAAGTTGCGGGTGAAAAGAATGAGTACTTCAAGTTGTAAAATTGGTTTAGGGGGGACATTAAGAAAAGAACTTGTTCAGAAAAGATATAAAAAAAAGCCTTTTGAAAGTATTGCTTTGTGTTGTGGTATTCAAAAAGCCATAAAGTAGGGTTGTGGGTTAAAGGAATGAGTACTTCTAGTTGTGAAATTGGTTTAGGGGGGACATTAAGAAAAGAACTTGTTCTTAAAAGATATAAAACAAGCCTTTCGAAAGTATTGCTTGGTGTTTGGGTATTCAAAAAGCCATAAAGTAGAGTTGTGGCTGAAAAGAATGGGTTCTTCAAGTTGTAAAATTGGTTTAGGGGGGACATTAAGAAAAGAACTTCTTCTGAAAAGATAAAAAAAGCCTTTTTAAAGTATTGCTTGGTGTTGGGGCATTCAAAAAGCCATAAAGTAGAGTTGTGGGTGCAAGGAATGAGTACTTCAAGTTGTAAAGTTGGTTTAGGGGGGACATTGAGAAAAGAACTTGTTCTGAAAAGATATAAAAAAGCCTTTTGAAAGTATTGCTTTGTGTTGGGGTATTCAAAAAGCCATAAAGTAGAGTTGTGGGTGAAAAGAATGAGTACTTCAAGTTGTAAAATTGGTTTAGGGGGGACATTAAGAAAAGAACTTGTTCTGAAAAGATATAAAAAAGCCTTTTGAAAGTATTGCTTGGTGTTGGGGCATTCAAAAAGCCATAAAGTTGAGTTGTGGGTGAAAAGAATGAGTACTTCAAGTTGTAAAATTGGTTTAGGGGGGACATTAACAAAAGAACTTGCTCTGAAAAGATATAAGAAAAGCCTTTTGAAAGTATAGCTTGGTGTTGGGGTATTCAAAAAGCCATAAAGTAGAGTTGTGGGTGAAAGGAATGAGTACTTCAAGTTGTAAAATTGGTTTAGGGGGGACATTAAGAAAAGAACTTGTTCTGAAAAGATATAAAAAAGCCTTTTGAAAGTATTGCTTGGTTCTGATGTATTCAAAAAGCCATAAAGTAGAGTTGTGGGAGAAAGGAATGAGTATTTCAAGTTTTAAAATTGGTTTAGGGGGAACATTAAGAAAAGAACTTGTTCTGAAAAGATATAAAAAAGCCTTTTGAAAGTATTGCTTGGTGTTGGGGTATTCAAAAAGCCATAAAGTAAAGTTGTGGGTGAAAAGAATGAGTACTTCAAGTTGTAAAATTGGTTTAGGGGGGACATTATGAAAAGAACTTGTTCTGAAAAGATATAAAAATGCTTTTTGAAAGTATTGATGGGTGTTGGGGTATTCAAAAAGCCATAAAGTAAAGTTGTGGGTGAAAAGAATGAGTACTTCAAGTTGTAAAATTGGTTTAGGGGGGACATTAAGAAAAGAACTTGTTCTGAAAAGATATAAAAAAGCCTTTTGAAAGTATTGCTTTGTGTTGTGGTATTCAAAAAGCCATAAAGTAGGGTTGTGGGTTAAAGGAATGAGTACTTCTAGTTGTGAAATTGGTTTAGGGGGGACATTAAGAAAAGAACTTGTTCTGAAAAGAAATAAAAAAGCCTTTTGAAAGTATTGCTTGGTGTTGGGGTATTCAAAAAGCCATAAAGTAAAGTTGTGGGTGAAAAGAATGAGTACTTCAAGTTGTAAAATTGGTTTAGGGGGGACATTAAGAAAAGAACTTGTTCTTAAAAGATATAAGACAAGCCTTTCGAAAGTATTGCTTGGTGTTTGGGTATTCAAAAAGCCATAAAGTAGAGTTGTGGCTTAAAAGAATGGGTTCTTCAAGTTGTAAAATTGGTTTAGGGGGGACATTAAGAAAAGAACTTGTTCTGAAAAGATATAAAAAGCCTTTTTAAAGTATTGCTTGGTGTTGGGGCATTCAAAAAGCCATAAAGTAGAGTTGTGGGTGCAAGGAATGAGTACTTCAAGTTGTAAAGTTGGTTTAGGGGGGACATTGAGAAAAGAACTTGTTCTGAAAAGATATAAAAAAGCCTTTTGAAAGTATTGCTTGGTGTTGGGGTATTCAAAAAGCCATAAAGTAGAGTTGTGGGTGAAAAGAATGAGTACTTCAAGTTGTAAAATTGGTTTAGGGGGGACATTAAGAAAAGAACTTGCTCTGAAAAGATATAAGAAAAGCCTTTTGAAAATATATCTTGGTGTTGGGGTATTCAAAAAGCCATAAAGTAGAATTGTAGGTGAAAGGAATGAGTACTTCAAGTTGTAAAATTGGTTTAGGGGGGACATTAAGAAAAGAACTTGTTCTGAAAAGATATAAAAAAGCCTTTTGAAAGTATTGCTTGGTGTTGGGGTATTCAAAAAGCCATAAAGTAGAGTTGTGGGTGAAAAGAATGAGTACTTCAAGTTGTAAAATTGGTTTAGGGGGGACATTAAGAAAAGAACCTGTTCTGAAAAGATATAATAAAGCCTTTTGAAAGTATTGCTTGGTGTTGGGGTATTCAAAAAGCCATAAAGTAGAGTCGTGGGAGAAAGGAATGAGTATTTCAAGTTGTAAAATTGGTTTAGGGGGAATTAAGAAAAGAACTTGTTCTGAAAAGATATAAAAAAGCCTTTTGAAAGTATTGCTTGGTGTTGGGGTATTCAAAAAGCCATTAAGTAAAGTTGTGGATGAAAAGAATGAGTACTTCAAGTTGTAAAATTGGTTTAGGGGGGACATTAAGAAAAGAACTTGTTCTGAAAAGATATAAAAAAGCCTTTTGAAAGTATTGCTTTGTGTTGTGGTATTCAAAAAGCCATAAAGTAGGGTTGTGGGTTAAAGGAATGAGTACTTCTAGTTGTGAAATTGGTTTAGGGGGGACATTAAGAAAAGAACTTGTTCTGAAAGAAATAAAAAAGCCTTTTGAAAGTATTGCTTGGTGTTGGGGTATTCAAAAGCCATAAAGTAGAGTTGTGGGTGAAAAGAATGAGTACTTTAAGTTGTGAAATTGGTTTAGGGGGGACATTAAGAAAAGAACTTGTTCTTAAAAGATATAAAACAAGCCTTTCGAAAGTATTGCTTGGTGTTTGGGTATTCAAAAAGCCATAAAGTAGAGTTGTGGCTGAAAAGAATGGGTTCTTCAAGTTGTAAAATTGGTTTAGGGGGGACATTAAGAAAAGAACTTGTTCTGAAGAGATATAAAAAGCCTTTTTAAAGTATTGCTTGGTGTTGGGGCATTCAAAAAGCCATAAAGTAGAGTTGTGGGTGCAAGGAATGAGTACTTCAAGTTGTAAAGTTGGTTTAGGGGGGACATTGAGAAAAGAACTTGTTCTGAAAAGATATAAAAAAGCCTTTTGAAAGTATTGCTTTGTGTTGGGGTATTCAAAAAGCCATAAAGTAGAGTTGTGGGTGAAAAGAATGAGTACTTCAAGTTGTAAAATTGGTTTAGGGGGGACATTAAGAAAAGAACTTGTTCTGAAAAGATATAAAAATGCTTTTTGAAAGTATTGATGGGTGTTGGGGTATTCAAAAAGCCATAAAGTAAAGTTGCGGGTGAAAAGAATGAGTACTTCAAGTTGTAAAATTGGTTTAGGGGGGACATTAAGAAAAGAACTTGTTCTGAAAAGATATAAAAAAAGCCTTTTGAAAGTATTGCTTTGTGTTGGGGTATTCAAAAAGCCATAAAGTAGAGTTGTGGGTGAAAAGAATGAGTACTTCAAGTCATAAAATTGGTTTAGGGGGGACATTAAGAAAAGAACTTGTTCTGAAAAGATATAAAAATGCTTTTTGAATGTATTGATGGGTGTTGGGGTATTCAAAAGCCATAAAGTAAAGTTGCGGGTGAAAAGAATGAGTACTTCAAGTTGTAAAATTGGTTTAGGGGGGACATTAAGAAAAGAACTTGCTCTGAAAAGATATAAGAAAAGCCTTTTGAAAATATATCTTGGTGTTGGGGTATTCAAAAAGCCATAAAGTAGAGTTGTGGGTGAAAAGAATGAGTACTTCAAGTTGTAAAATTGGTTTAGGGGGGACATTAAGAAAAGAACTTGTTCTGAAAAGATATAAAAAGCCTTTTGAAAGTATTGCTTGGTGTTGGGGTATTCAAAAAGCCATAAAGTTGAGTTGTGGGTGAAAAGAATGAGTACTTCAAGTTGTAAAATTGGTTTAGGGGGGACATTAAGAAAAGAACCTGTTCTGAAAAGATATAAAAAAGCCTTTTGAAAGTATTGCTTGGTGTTGGGGTATTCAAAAAGCCATAAAGTAGAGTTGTGGGAGAAAGGAATGAGTATTTCAAGTTGTAAAATTGGTTTAGGGGGAATTAAGAAAAGAACTTGTTCTGAAAAGATATAAAAAAGCCTTTTGAAAGTATTGCTTAGTGTTGGGGTATTCAAAAAGCCATAAAGTAAAGTTGTGGATGAAAAGAATGAGTACTTCAAGTTGTAAAATTGGTTTTGGGGGGACATTAAGAAAAGAACTTTTTCTGAAAAGAAATAAAAAAAGCCTTTTGAAAGTATTGCTTGGTGTTGGGGTATTCAAAAAGCCATAAAGCATAGTTGTAGGTGAAAGGAATGAGTACTTCAAGTTGTAAAATTGGTTTTGGGGGGACATTAAGAAAAGAACTTGTTCTGAAAAGATATAAAAAAGCCTTTTGAAAGTATTGCTTGGTCTTGGGGTATTCAAAAAGCCATAAAGTAAAGTTGTGGGTGAAAAGAATGAGTACTTCAAGTTGTAAAATTGGTTTACGGGGGACATTATGAAAATAACTTGTTCTGAAAAGATATAAAAATGCCTTTTGAAAGTATTGATGGGTGTTGGGGCATTAAAAAAGCCATAAAGTAAAGTTGTGGGTGAAAAGAATGAGTACTTCAAGTTGTAAAATTGGTTTAGGGGGGACATTAAGAAAAGAACTTGTTCTGAAAAGATATAAAAAAGCCTTTTGAAAGTATTGCTTGGTGTTGGGGTATTCAAAAAGCCATAAAGTAAAGTTGTGGGTGAAAAGAATGAGTACTTCAAGTTGTAAAATTGGTTTAGGGGGGACATTAAGAAAAGAACTTTTTCTGAAAAGAAATAAAAAAAGCCTTTTGAAAGTATTGCTTGGTGTTGGGGTATTCAAAAAGCCATAAAGCATAGTTGTAGGTGAAAGGAATGAGTACTTCAAGTTGTAAAATTGGTTTTGGGGGGACATTAAGAAAAGAACTTGTTCTGAAAAGATAAAAAAAGCCTTTTGAAAGTATTGCTTGGTGTTGGGGTATTCAAAAAGCCATAAACTAGAGTTGTGGGTGAAAAGAATGAGTACTTCAAGTTGTAAAATTGGTTTAGGGGGGACATTAAGAGAAGAACTTGTTCTGAAAAGATATAAAAAAAGCCTTTTGAAAGTATTACTTTGTGTTGGAGTATTCAAAAAGCCATAAAGTAGAGTTGTGGGTGAAAGGAATGAGTACTCCAAGTTGTAAAATTGGTTTTGGGGGGACATTAAGAAAAGAACTTTTTCTGAAAAGATATAAAAAAGCCTTTTGAAAGTATTACTTGGTGTTGGGGTATTCAAAAAGCCATAAACTAGAGTTGTGGGTGAAAAGAATGAGTATTTCAAGTTGTAAAATTGGTTTAGGGGGGACATTAAGAAAAGAACTTGTTCTGAAAAGATATAAAAAGCCTTTTGAAAGTATTGCTTGGTGTTGGGGTATTCAAAAGCCATAAAGTAGATTTGTGGGTGAAAAGAATGAGTACTTCAAGTTGTAAAATTGGTTTAGGGGGGGAATTAAGAAAAGATCTTGTTCTGAAAAGATATAAAAAAGCCTTTTGAAAGTATTGCTTGGTGTTGGGGTATTCAAAAAGCCATAAAGTAAAGTTGTGGCTGAAAAGAATGGGTTCTTCAAGTTGTAAAATTGGTTTAGGGGGGACATTAAGAAAAGAACTTATTCTGAAAAGATATAAAAAAAGCCTTTTGAAAGTATTGCTTGGTGTTGGGGTATTCAAAAGCCATAAAGTAGAGTTGTGGGTGAAAGGAATGAGTACTTCAAGTTGTAAAATTGGTTTAGGGGGGACATTAAGAAAAGAACTTGTTCTGAAAAGATATAAAAAAGCCTTTTGAAAGTATTGCTTGGTGTTGGGGTATTCAAAAAGCCATAAAGTAAAGTTGTGGGTGAAAAGGATGAGTACTTCAAGTTGTAAAATTGGTTTAAGAGGGACATTAAGAAAGGAACTTGTTCTGAAAAGATATAAAAAAGCCTACTATAACTAAACTAAACTTCAACTCTAACTGAAACTCTATGCTAAGACTCTAGGCTAAAAGTCTAAACTCTTAACTAAAACTAAACTAAATTAGAACTCTAACTAAAACTCTAAGCTAAGACTCTAGGCTACAACTCTAAGCTAAGACTCTAGGCTACAACTCTAAGCTAAGATAATTTCGAAGTCCAAAAAAAACTTCAAAAAAATGGGGGGAGGGGAGGAGGAGAGGAGGGGAGGGAGGGGTTGAGGGGAGGGAGAGTGGGGAGGGGATGAGGCTCTTTGGGGGCCCGGGGCCTTTGGGGACCCGGGGGCCCTTTGTGGTTGGGGCAGGGGACCTTATAACACTGTTCAAATGGTAGTTGTATATTATACCGAACATAGATTTTCACCCCAAATCATCTTCTAAAATGTCTCAAACTGTTTCGCTCAAATCATCTTCTAAAATGTCTCAAACTGTTTTGCCCAAATAATCCCTAAAAGTAATTTCTACGTGTTCCTTTGTTTTGGCATCCCTGCGCTGTCACATTCGAAATTCCCAGGAAACCATTTCCCGCGTAAAATAAATTCAATCTGTCTTGAATTTCTGAAAAATATCTAAGGTGTTCCTACTTACACTATTATGGCTTCGATAAAATATTAATTTTATCTCTGAGACCTAAAGACCTGAGAAGCCATATTTAAAAATTATTTGAAAAAAACTACGTTTTCTAAACAGTTAAAGAGGCTGAGTTACAAGGTCGAACCTTAAAACGTACAGGGATTAGGAGGCACAGTTGGGGGGCTGCCGCCCCCCAAACCCCCCGCTTTCGCAGCCTTTAAATAAAAAAAAAGTTTTTTAAACTGAAAGTAAGGAGCGACATTAAATCTTAAAACGAACAGAAATTATTCCGTATATGAAAGAGGCTGTGTCCTCCTCAACGCCTCGCTCTTTACGCTAAAGTTTTTATTGTTTAAAAAAAGAGTTGTGAGAAAGTCAAACTTTAGCGTAAAGAGCGAGGCGTTGAGGAGGGCACAGCCTCTTTCATATACGGAATAATTTCTGTTCGTTTTAAGAGGATAATTTCTGTTCGCTGAAATTTCGAGGATAAGCTTCCAGGCCCTAGGAAAGATTATCCTCCAAATTTCAGCCCGATCAGACAACGTTAAAGGGGGGTTGTGGTCGGAAAAATTAACATGGGCTAATATAGGAAAACAAGATTTTTCGTAAATGTAAATTCGGGGGATAATTTTTTCGGTCTGAAAATATCAAAAGGCCCTAACAGGTTGAATTCTGCTTCGAATGAGTCCTCATTCAACCGGATCCGTTGCCAACTGTGGCCTGTAGGCGTGGCTAAGAAAAAAAAAGAAATGAATTTTAAGTGGCTATATTTGGTTTTTTGAAAACAGGGAAGGAGTGATCGGATTGAGCTGAAATTTCGAGGATAAGCTCCCGGGCCCTAGGAAAGCTTAACTTCTAAATTTCAGCCCAATCGGACAACGTTAAAGGGGGGCTGTGGTGGGAGGGTCCAAACTTCCGGCCCAGTTTACCCCATGAAGATAAAGTCGGAGGAGGATGAAATTTTGCAAGTTTCTTAGTTTGGGCTACAAAATGCGATTACCGCCGTCTCTCTGCGACCTCTAGGACCTGAAATCGCTTAACATTGTGGTGGGTCGCCTCTTTATAGAGGCACAACTGTGCCTCCTTGATGAAATCCCCTCATGTTTCTTGTCCCAGTCGATTATGTAAATCAATTTCTCAGAAATCCTCTCCCCTTCGTTAATGTAAATCAATTTCTCAGAAATCCTCTCCCCCTCGATTATGCAAATCAATTTCTCAGAAATGTAGTTCCCCTCGATTATGCAAATCAATTTCTCAGAAATTCTCTCCCCTTCGTGGATCAATAAACAATGAATAAATTATCCTCAGTGAGAAAAACCATAAAAACATTCTCAGTTATAAAAACCATAAAAACATGCATAAATTATGTTCGTACTGGAAATCATGATAGGTTCCTACTCACTGGTATGATTTTCAAAGAAAGTTCTTCGAAAATTTTAGATTACACTTAACACATTTCTACCATTAGAGGGGACTAATACCCTATAGAACCCAAAATACAGACTTAGACTTAGTCCAAAACTTTGCTCGGAATGAAGGAATTAAGCTTTTTATCACTTAAGACTGGAAAATTTGGGCGTAAAATTAAACTTGTTAAGGCTCCAACAGCCCCCTCCCCCACATGTATACAAAGAAATATCCATTTGCCCTCCTCCATAATAGCTGATGTATGTTGGCGATCTTTGGACCGAAATTTTATTTTGCGCCATAAAATAGCAGTAAACCTTGGATTTCTCCGGGGCTATCTGTTTTGCTACTTTAAAGAACATTATAACTTCGACATTTCATGTGAATGAATTATTGCAAAATATATTGCAAGACTATTGCAATTAATTAAATACAATTTTTTTCTGATGTGCTTCATATATCTTTGGAGCATTAGTTTTCTTATGGGTGGAGATTAAGCTCCTCCTTGAGCTTACTGCCCCTAAATCCCAATCGAACAAATGTGGTCTTGGCATTATATGACTAATGGTTCAATACGATTACCAATGGAGAAAAAAAAACTAACAAACAAATAAAAAAAACCCTTCATATTTTCTTCCGGAAAAAAATCAAAATTTTGCATTTTAGTAGATAGGGACTTAAAACCTCTGTAATAGGGGTCTCTAATTTACTGAATTTGGTTATGTAGTTGTCATCAAGATACTTCCCTTTTTGAAGGTGTTCTTTTCTTTTTTTTCAACAATTGAGCAAATACGAGTATTTTTAGGCTACTTAAAAAGCCGGTTCTTTTTATGTATATATATATTGTTATCAAAACTTTTTTTCAGAATTTTCGGTGTGATTTCCGAGAGTCACTCTTTATTTATAGTTCATCACCACGAACTGTTTAATATATTGTTTCTTAGCAAATAAGGCGCAAATTAGATTCAAACTGTTGAGTCCCTTTTCCCACCATATAAAGAAAAGCCTAGACCCCATATCAAATAAAGCTATTAACACCACAATTTGTCCTTCTCTAAAAACAGATAATGGAGATTATTTTTTTCTTACCGAACATGGAATTGAGCAGTAAGTCTAATTGGAATTTCGAGTCATGCATTAGGGAATTTGTCACTTTTTATATTTCTTTATTTCTCGAAGGAGAAAAACGGTAGTAAAGACAAAAAAAAATAAGTTTACACATTTGCCATTAAGAAATTACATAAGCACTGACAATAAATATCAGTCACTAACTTATGATTTTCCCAAACTTAGACTCAAACACACACAACTGTTCTTATTAATAAAACAAAAAGTGAAACTGCATAGGAACTATACGACACGGTTTCTTGGAAAAGCTCTCCAGCTACGGAAAGAATGTAAATAGTGTTCATAATATATGTGTATTTACTGTGTCTCTTTCCTTGTTAGTCTGAGTATGGCCTATGGGTTATAAACTTATTATTATTATTATCATTATTATTATTATTATTATAATTATATATATATATATATATATATATATATATATATATATATATATATATATATATATATATATATATATCTATATATATATATATATATATATATATATATATATATATTATATATATATATATATATATATATATATATATATATATATATATATATATATATATATAATCTCTTTCTTAATGTCCAAGTTCTTTTCTTAATGTCCCCCCTAAACCAATTTTACAACTTGAAGTACTCATTCCTTTCACCCACAACTCTACTTTAAGGCTTTTTGAATACCCCAACACCAAGCAATACTTTCAAAAGGTTTTCTTATATCTTTTCAGAACAAGTTCTTTTCTTAATGTCCCCCTAAACCAATTTTACAACTTGAAGTACTCATTCTTTTCACCCACAACTCAACTTTATGGCTTTTTGAATACCCCAACACCAAGCTATACTTTCAAAAGGCTTTTTTTATATCTTTTCAGAACAAGTTCTTTTCCTAATGTCAGCCCTAAACCAATTTTAAAACTTGAAGTACTCATTCCTTTCGCCCACAACTCTAATTTATGGCTTTTTGAATACCCCAACACCAAGCAATACTTTCAAAAGGCTTTTTTTTATATCTTTTCAGAACAAGTTCTTTTCTTAATGTCCCCCCTAAACCAGTTTTACAACTTGAAGTACACATGCTTTTCACCCACAACTCTAATTTATGGCTTTTTGAATACCCCAACACCAAGCAATACTTTCAAAAGGCTTTTTTATATCTTTTCAGAACAAATTATTTTCTTAAATGTCCCCCCTAAACCAATTTTACAACTTGAAGTATTCATTCCTTTCACCCACAACTCTACTTTATGGCTTTTTGAATACCCCAACACCAAGCAATACTTTCAAAAGGCTTTTTTTTATATCTTTTCAAAACAAGTTCTTTTCTTAATGTCCCCCCTAAACCAATTTTACAACTTTAAGTACTCATTCTTTTCACCCAACACTCTACTTTATGGCTTTTTGAATACCCCAACACCAAGCAATACTTTCAAAAGGCTTTTTTATATCTTTTCAGAACAAGTTCTTTTCTTAATGACCCCCCTAAACCAATTTTACAACTTCGAGTACTCATTTCTTCCACCCACAACTCTACTTTATGGCTTTTTGAATACCCCGGCACAAAGCAATACTTTCAAAAGGCTTTTTTATATCTTTTCAGAACAAGTTCTTTTCTTAATGTCCCTCCTAAACCAATTTTAAAACTTGAAGTACTCATTATTTTTACCCACAACTCTATTTTATGGCTTTTTGAATACCCCAACACCGAGCAATACTTTCAAAAGGCTTTTTTATTTCATTTCAGAACAAGTTCTTTTCTTAATGTCCCTCCTAAACCAATTTTACAACTTGAAGTACTCATTCTTTTCACCCACAACTCTACTTTATGGCTTTTTGAATACCCCAACACCAAGCAATACTTTCAAAAGGTTTTTTTATATCTTTTCAGAACAAGTTCTTTTCTTAATGTCCCCCTAAACCAATTTTACAACTTGAAGTACTCATTCTTTTCACCCACAACTCAACTTTATGGCTTTTTGAATACCCCAACACCAAGCTATACTTTCAAAAGGCTTTTTTTTTATATCTTTTCAGAACAAGTTCTTTTCTAATGTCCGCCCTAAACCAATTTTAAAACTTGAAGTACTCATTCCTTTCACCCACAACTCTACTTTATGGCTTTTTGAATACCCCAACACCAAGCAATACTTTCAAAAGGCTTTTTTATATCTTTTCAGAACAAGTTCTTTTCTTAATGTCCCCCCTAAACCAGTTTTACAACTTGAAGTACACATGCTTTTCACCCACAACTCTAATTTATGGCTTTTTGAATACCCCAACACCAAGCAACACTTTCAAAAGGCTTTTTATATCTTTTCAGAACAAATTATTTTCTTAATGTCCCCCCTAAACCAATTTTACAACTTGAAGTATTCATTCCTTTCACCCACAACTCTACTTTATGGCTTTTTGAATACCCCAACACCAAGCTATACTTTCAAAAGGCTTTTTTTTATATCTTTTCAAAACAAGTTCTTTTCTTAATGTCCCCCCTAAACCAATTTTACAACTTCGAGTACTCATTTCTTCCACCCACAACTCTACTTTATGGCTTTTTGAATACCCCGGCACAAAGCAATACTTTCAAAAGGCTTTTTTATATCTTTTCAGAACAAGTTCTTTTCTTAATGTCCCTCCTAAACCAATTTTAAAACTTGAAGTACTCATTATTTTACCCACAACTCTACTTTATGGCTTTTTGAATACCCCAACACCGAGCAATACTTTCAAAAGGCTTTTTTATTTCATTTCAGAACAAGTTCTTTTCTTAAGGTCCCTCCTAAACCAATTTTACAACTTGAAGTACTCATTCTTTTCACCAACAACTCTACTTTATGGCTTTTTGAATACCCCAACACCAAGCAATACTTTCAAAAGGTTTTTTTATATCTTTTCAGAACAAGTTTTTTCTTAATGTCTCCCCTAAACCAATTTTACAACTTGAAGTACTCATTCTTTTCACCCATAACTCCACTTTATGGCTTTTTGAATACCCCAACACCAAGCAATACTTTCAAAAGGCATTTTTATATCTTTTCAGAACAAGTTCTTTTCTTAATTTCCCCCCTAAACCAATTTTACAACTTCAAGTACTCATTCCTTTCACCCACAACTCTACTTTATGGCTTTTTGAATACCCCAACACCAAGCAATACTTTCAAAATGCTTTTTTATATCTTTTCAGAACAAGTTCTTTTCTTAATATCCCTCCTAAACCAATTTTACAACTTGAAGTACTCATTCTTTTCACCAACAACTCTACTTTATGGCTTTTTGAATACCCCAACACCAAGCAATGCTTTCAAAAGGCTTTTTTTATATCTTTTCAGAAAAAGTTCTTTTCTTAATGTCCATCCTAAACCAATTTTACAACTTGAAGTACTCATTCTTTCCACCCACAAACTCTACTTTATAGCTTTTTGAATACCCCAACACCAAGCAATACTTTCAAAAGGCTTTTTTATATCTTTTCAGAACAAGTTCCTTTTTAATGTCCCTCTTCTACCAATTTTACAACTTGAAGTACTCATCCTTTTCAACCACAACTTTACTTTATGGCTTTTTGAATACCCCAACACCAAGCAATACTTTCAAAAGGCTTTTTTATATCTTTTCAGAACAAGTTCTTTTCTTAATGTCCCTCCTAAACCAATTTTACAACTTGAAGTACTCATTCTTTTCACCCACAACTCTACTTTATGGCTTTTTGAATACCCCAACGCCAAGCAGAGTTTTCAAAACGACGTGAAGAAAAGTTCAAGTTCACTTCTTAATTTTCTCAAAGAAAAGAAAAAAGTTATAGTCAGATTCTAATTTTCTAAAAAGAAAACAAAAAATCTCCGAATTTTCCAATAAACATTATAAGCGTTGACATGCTAATGCATCAGAGGCAACGCTGTATCGTTGCCTATATTAAAGGCCATACGGCTCCAATGTTTTATTATTATTTATTATTTATTTTTTTCCCAGAGGCACTTCATATTGAAGGAGTCATCGTAGAAGCTTCAAAGGGGGCTCATTCGATTTGAAATCGAGAGTTCTAGTGCTCTTTTTAATAGTTGAAAATGATTAGAGGGCAACTAGCCCCCCCCACGCCCATCATTCCCCCGAACACATCCAATCAAAATATTGAGATAGCCATTTTGTTCGGCGTAGTTGATTTCCAGATAGAAAATATATTTTTGAAGAGGATAGTCCCCCACAACCCTCAGGGCAAGGGTTTTAAGTTATGCCCTAGGGGCATATAAGGTTTTATAGAAGGCGTTGTCGTAGATACTTCAAAACAGGCTCATTCGATTGGAAATTAAAGAGCTAGTGCCCTTTTTAATAGTCGAAAGTGATTGGAGTGTAACTAGCCCCCCCTCCCCCCCACGCCCATCATTTCCCCAAACACATCCAATCAAAATTTTCAGATAGCCATTTTGTTCAGCGTAGTTGACTTCCAGATATAAATGTGTTTTGAGGAGGACACTCCCCCATAACCCTCAGGGCAAGGGTTTTAAGTTATGCCCTGGGGGCATATAAGGTTTTTATAGAAGGCGTTGTCGTAGAAACTTCAAAACAGGCTCATTCGATTGGATATTAAAGGGCTAGTGCCCCTTTTTAATAGTCGAAAATGATTGTAGGGCAACTAGCCCCCCCCCACGCCCATCATTCCCCCAAACACATCCAATCAAAATTTTCAGATAGCCATTTTGCTCAGCGTAGTTGATTTCCAGATAGAAAATATATTTTTGAGGAGGATACTCCCCCACAACCCTCAGGGCAAGGGTTTTAAGTTATACCCTGGGGGCATATAAGGTTTTTATAGAAGGAGTTGTCGTAGAAACTTCAAAACAGGCTCATTCGATTGGAAATTAAAGGGCTAGTGCCCTTTTTAATAGTCCAAAGTGATTGGAGTGTAACGAGCCCCTCCCCCCCCCCCACGCCCATCATTTCCCCAAACACATCCATTCAAAATTTTCAGATAGTCCTTTCGTTCAGCATAGTTGATTTCCAGATAGAAAATATATTTTTGAGGAGGACAATCCCCCACAACCCTCAGGACAAGGGTTTTAAGTTATGCCCTGGGGGCATATAAGGTTATTATAGAAGGCGGTGTCGTAGAAACTTCAAAAAAGGCTCATTCGATTGGAAATTCAAAGGGCTAGTGCCCTTTTTAATAGTCGAAAGTGATTTGAGGACAACTAACCCCCCCCCCCCCCTCTCACGCCCATCTTTCCCCCAAACACATCCAATCAAAATTTTGAGACAGCCATTTTATTAAACGTAGTTTTAAGTTCTCGAAATTAGGTCTTTGAGGATGACAACTCCCCCACAGCCCTCAGGGCAAGAGTTGTAATTTAAGGATTTTCCGAATCCTTCCCATTATTTCTTATGGAAGGAATGCTTGTATAAACTTTGGAGAGGTCTCATTTGACTGAAAATTAAAAGTTCTTGTTCACTTTTTAAGAGTCAAAAGAGATTTGAGAGTGAACTAGCCCCCCTCCTCCACGCCCTAAATGCATCAGGTAAAAATTTTGAGATAGGCATTTTTTTAAAATACTTCAAAGTTCTTATAACAAACAACTCCGGTGTCGACAGAGCCCACCAGGGCCCGGGGGTAGGCGTTGTAAGCTATGCCCTGGGGCATAACTTATTAAAGGGGGTTTTTAACTTATGGGAAGGGGTTTTGTTTGGGAAGAACATATAGGAAATCTATTATAATTATCCAATTATAAGGTTAAAATACATACTCTGAGATCGATGTAAAATTGCTTTGGCACACAAAATCCTATTAAGGTCAATTCCAAACAGTCGTGACCCCTTTGTGTCAGCAAGTGAAATGGTCTAAACCCCCTTAATGGAGCTATTTTTTCAATCCATTCATTGTTGTCAATCGCTGTCCACAAGTTATGCAAGCTGTCTATTGTTCATATATAAGGTTTTTATCAAACAGATAATCGTATAGACTTTGAAAAAAGCCTCATTCGGTTTAAATTGAAAGTTCTAGATCCGTTTTTTTAAAGTCAAGAATAATCGGACAGTAAGCACCCCCCCCCATGCCATAAAAACTTGAAACTTTTTGCGATCAAAAACGAACAAAAATTAATTAAAAAAACTATCCGAAAAATAAGTTTTTCAAAGAAAAGTAAAGGCCATTTTAAACTTAAGCTCAGGAGATACAAATACCTGTTAAAATTCAAACTCAAAACGATCAGAAATTACTATTAAAGAATAAATAAAACCCAAAACGAACAGAAATTAAATGAACAATCATAGAAAAAAACATACAACAAGTAATAATATAAATGAATAAATAGATCTTAAAGCGAGTAATGCTTAGATTGAATATGAAAATCAAGCTTAAAACGAAAACAAATATTTTGCTATTAAAGTATAAGTGAAACTTAAAACGAACAGAAACTAAATAACAATCAATGCGAACAAACATACAAACATTTATATTATTACTTGTTGAATGTTTTTTGCTATGATTGTTTATTTAATCTCTGTTCGTTTTGGGTTTCATTTATTCTTTAATAGTAATTTCTGGTCGTTTTGAATTTGAATTTTAACAGGCATTTGTATCTCCTGAGCTTAAGTTTAAAATGGCCTTTACTTTTCTTTGGAAACCTTATTTTTCGGACAGTTTTTTTTAATTAATCTTAAATAATATTCTGCTCGAACTAGCAAGTTTTCTGCCAAAGATACCAAATTCTTTCTTAGAAGTAACAATTTTTTAATTGTGATATCAACTTTTCTGTCAGAAGTAGCTAGTTATGCTTAACACTAGCAAATTTTCTCATCAAAGTAACAATATTTTACCTTAAAACTAACATACTCTTACTTAACACACACAAATTTCTCTTAGAAATAATATTTTTCGTCAGTGATAACACGATTTCTGTTCGAACCAGCAAGTTTTCTGTAAAAGATACCAAATTTTTTCTTAGAAGTAACTTTTCTTTGATTGTGATAACAACTGTACTGTCAGAAGTAGCCAGTTTTGAATAACACTAACAAATCTTCTCTTCAAAGTAACAACATTCTTCCTTAATACTACCAAACGTTTACCTAACACTAACAGATTTTCTCTTCGAATCATCAACTTTTCCGTAATACTAACATACTTTTACTTAAACACTCAAATTTATCTTAGAAATAACACTTTTCGTCAGCGATAACACTTTTTCAAATTGAAGTAGAAAGTTTTCTGTCAAAGATACTTTTTTCTTAGAAGTAACAATTTTTCGATATGATAACAAGTTTTCTGTTCGAACTAGCAAGTTTTCTGCCAAAGATACCAAATTTTTTCTTAGAAGTAACAATTTTTTGATTGTGATAACAACTTTTCTGTCAGAAGTAGCAAGTTTTGCTTAACACTAACAAATCTTCTCATCAAAGTAACAACATTCTCTTTTAATACTACCAAACGTTTACTTAACACTAACAGATTTTCTCTTCGAATCACAAATTTTTCCTTAATACTAACATACTTTTACTTAACACACTCAAATTTCTCTTAGAAATAACACTTTTCGTCAGCGATAACACGTTTCCTGCTTGAAGTAGCAAGTTTACTGCCAAAGATACCAAATTTTTTCTTAGAAGTAACAATTGTTTGATTGTGATAACAACTTTACTGTCAGAAGTAGCAAGTTTTTCTTAACACTAACATATTTTCTCATCAAAGTAACAACATTTTACCTTAAAACTAACATACTCTTACTTAACACACACAAATTCTCTTAGAAATAATATTTTTCGTCAGTGATAACACATTTTCTGTTCGAACTAGCAAGTTTTCTGTCAAAGATACCAAATTTTTTCTCAGAAGTAACTTTTCTTTGATTAACACTAACAAATCTTCTCTTCAAAGTAACAACATTCTTCCTTAATACTACCAAACGTTTACTTAGCACTAACAGATTTTCTCTTCGAATCACAAATTTTTCCTTAATACTAACATACTTTTACTTAACACACTCAAATTTCTCTTAGAAATAACACTTTTCGTCAGCGATAACACGTTTTCTGCTTGAAGTAGCAAGTTTTCAGTCAAAGATACTCTTTTCATAGAAGTAACAATTATTTCGTTCTGATAACAAGTTTTCTGTTCGAACTAGCAAGTTTTCTGTCAAAAATACAAATTTTTTCTTAAAAGTAACAATTTTTCGTCGCTGATAACACAATTTCAGCCAGAACTAGCAAGTTGTCCAGCAAAGATAACAAATTTTACTTAGAAGTAACGAATTTCTTCTAACATCACCAAGTTTTTCGTCAAAAATAACAAATATTCTCTTCGAAGTAACAACTTTTTCCTTAATACTAACAAACCTTTACTTAACACACCCCAATTTCTCTTGGAAGTCACAGTTTTTCATCAGTGATAACACGTTTTCTGCTTGAGCTTGCAAGTTTTCTCTGAAAGATACCAAATTTTTTCTTAGAAGTATAAATTTTTATTATGATGACAAGTTATCTGTTAGAAGTAACAAGTTTTAAGTCAAAAATACCAAATTTTTCTCCATGTTTAAGTTAGGTTAGGTTAGTTTAGCTTATCATGAGCGCTCATGATAAGCTAACCTAACCTAACTTAAACATGGAAAAATGTTTCTATTTATTTATTATATTTATTTATACTTAGCCTAACCTATGGTGAAAACGAATTACTCGTATATTACAAATATATTATTTTCCAGTTCTTACAGCATTGAAAATGAAAATAAAATTGCAGTGAAAAAAAAATCTTGAACTGATGGATCTTTCAACAATTAATATCATTATATATTTAATATTCAATTTGAATTTGTTTATACTTTCCAAGACTGTTCAAGACTCATATAGTTTTGCCATTTTTTAACTCTGCCATTTTTTCTAGCTAATCGTGTTGGTTTGTTATGAAAACATTCTATGGCTTCTAGGCATTTTTATTTGAATCGAAAACTGCACCTCAAACTTTCTGGAACATGCATTTTCTTGCATGAAACACCAAAATATAATAAAATGTCAAGTTTCGGAGTGTTCCACTACTCAAGAAAGTGCCATTGGTATTTTTGAATCCGCAAGGTCAATTTAGGGGGTGGAGGGTAGGCTAATTCTCGTAGCAGCCCCATTCCGTCGTGGTATGATTCACACTTTCAACACCTGGCGTCCGGACTATCATATAATCTACCAAGCATACAACTATCCCAAATCAGTATCAATAAACAAATGAAACTCAAAACAAACAAATATTAAAATAAATATTAGAGTCAAACTCAAAACGAGCATAAATTAATATGATTTGGGTTCAAAATCCCTATGCTTTCCAAAAGCCAGAATATAATTTGTACTTTACTGAAAAAAAATTCAAATGAGTTTACTGAAAAAAAAATGTGCATTGTCAATTTAATATACATATGCTGATATTTATTCCCTAAAATCTTAATTAATGAAAGAATTGTTTTCAGTAAAGCGCCAATGACGCAGTAGGTTTAAGGCTTCTGCAGTAAGGCGATGCCCAAACTCTTGTTTGTAGTTATTTTTATTCGATTCAAACTTGATTTGCATATTCAATTTAAGTTTCACTCGTTTTAAGATTTATTTATTCATTTACATTATTATATATTGTATGTTTGTTCGCATTGATTGTTATTTAATTTCTGTTCGTTTTAAGTTTCATTTATACTTTAATAGCAAAATATTTGTTTTCGTTTTAAGCTTGATTTTCATATTCAATCCAAGTATTACTCGCTTTAAGATCTATTTATTCATTTATATTATTACTTGTTGAATGTTTTTTGCTATGATTGTTTATTTAATCTCTGTTCGTTTTGGGTTTCATTTATTCTTTAATAGTAATTTCTGGCCGTTTTGAGTTTGAATTTTAACAGGCATTTGTATCTCCTGAGCTTAAGTTTAAAATGGCCTTTACTTTTCTTTGAAAAACTTATTTTTCGGACAGTTTTTTTCAATTAATCTTAAATAATATTCTGTTCGAACTAGCAAGTTTTCTGCCAAAGATACCAAATCCTTTCTTAGAAGTAACAATTTTTTAATTGTGATAACAACTTTTCTGTCAGAAGTAGCTAGTTATGCTTAACACTAACAAATTTTCTCATCAAAGTAACAATATTTTACCTTAAAACTAACATACTCTTACTTAACACACACAAATTTCTCTTAGAAATAATATTTTTCGTCAGTGATAACACGATTTCTGTTCGAACTAGCAAGTTTTCTGTAAAAGATACCAAATTTTTTCTTAGAAGTAACTTTTCTTTGATTGTGATAACAACTGTACTGTCAGAAGTAGCCAGTTTTGATTAACACTAACAAATCTTCTCTTCAAAGTAACAACATTCTTCCTTAATACTACCAAACGTTTACCTAACACTAACAGATTTT
Organism: Artemia sinica; assembly: GCA_027921565.1. Lineage (NCBI taxonomy): Eukaryota > Metazoa > Arthropoda > Branchiopoda > Anostraca > Artemiidae > Artemia > Artemia sinica. Next base: position 42,066,851 of record CM051258.1, read on the forward strand.
CTCTTCGAATCATCAACTTTTCCTTAATACTAACATACTTTTACTTAAACACTCAAATTTATCTTAGAAATAACACTTTTCGTCAGCGATAACACTTTTTCAAATTGAAGTAACAAGTTTTCTGTCAAAGATACTTTTTTTTCTTAGAAGTAACAATTTTTTCGATATGATAACAAGTTTTCTGTTCGAACTAGCAAGTTTTCTGCCAAAGATACCAAATTTTTTCTTAGAAGTAACAATTTTTTGGTTGTGATAACAACTTTTCTGTCAGAAGGAGCAAGTTTTGCTTAACACTAACAAACCTTCTCATCAAAGTAACAACATTCTTCTTTAATACTACCAAACGTTTACTTAACACTAACAGATTTTCTCTTCGAATCACAAATTTTTCCTTAATACTAACATACTTTTACTTAACAAACTCAAATTTCTCTTAGAAATAACACTTTTCGTCAGCGATAACACGTTTCCTGCTTGAAGTAGGAAGTTTACTGCCAAAGATACCAAATTTTTTCTTAGAAGTAACAATTGTTTGATTGTGATAACAACTTTTCTGTCAGAAGTAGCAAGTTTTGCTTAACACTAACATATTTTCTCATCAAAGTAACAACATTTTACCTTAAAACTAACATACTCTTACTTAACACACACAAATTCTCTTAGAAATAATATTTTTCGTCAGTGATAACACGTTTTCTGTTCGAACTAGCAAGTTTTCTGTCAAAGATACCAAATTTTTTCTCAGAAGTAACTTTTCTTTGATTAACACTAACAAATCTTCTCTTCAAAGTAACAACATTCTTCCTTAATACTACCAAACGTTTACATAACACTAACAGATTTTCTCTTCGAATCACAAATTTTTCCTTAATACTAACATACTTTTACTTAACACACTCAAATTTCTCATAGAAATAACACTTTTCGTCAGCGATAAACACGTTTTCTGCTTGAAGTAGCAAGTTTTCAGTCAAAGATACTCTTTTCATAGAAGTAACAATTATTTCGTTCTGATAACAAGTTTTCTGTTCGAACTAGCAAGTTTTCTGTCAAAAATACAAATTTTTTCTTAAAAGTAACAATTTTTCGTCGCTGATAACACAATTTCAGCCAGAACTAGCAAATTGTCCAGCAAAGATAACAAATTTTTCTTAGAAGTAACGAATTTCTTCTAACATCACCAAGTTTTCCGTCAAAAATAACAAATCTTCTCTTCGAAGTAACAACTTTTTCCTTAATACTAACAAACCTTTACTTAACACACCCCAATTTCTCTTGGAAGTCACAGTTTTTCATCAGTGATAACACGTTTTCTGCTTGAGCTTGCAAGTTTTCTCTCAAAGATACCAAATTTTTTCTTAGAAGTATCAATTTTTATTATGATGACAAGTTATCTGTTAGAAGTAACAAGTTTTAAGTCAAAAATACCAAATTTTTCTCCATGTTTAAGTTAGGTTAGGTTAGTTTAGCTTATCATGAGCGCTCATGATAAGCTAACCTAACCTAACTTAAACATGGAAAAATGTTTCTATTTATTTATTAATATTTATTTATACATAACCTAACCTATGGTTATGGAGGTTTGACGAACCTAACTTAAACATAGAGAAACCTAACTTTGAAAGAAAACTTGTTAAAAACCTGTTACTTCTAAGAGAAATTTGATAGAATTAAGTAAAAATTTTATTATTATTAAGAAAAATTTGTTACTTCGATGTGAAAATTTGTTAGTGTTAGGGATAGTTTGCTACTTCTGACAGAAAAATTGTTATCATCAACGAACAAATTGTTAATTCCAAGAAAAATTTGGTATGTTTGACCTAATACTTGTTATTTCTAACAGATAACTTGTCATCATAATGAAAATTGCTACTTCTAAGAAAAAAATTTGGTATCTTTGAGAGAAAACTTGCAAGCTCAAGCAGAAAACGTGTTATCACTGATGAAAAACTGTGACTTCCAAGAGAAATTGGGGTGTGTTAAGTAAAGGTTTGTTAGTATTAAGGAAAAATTTGTTACTTCGAAGAGAAGATTTATTATCTTTGACGGAGAACTTGGTGCTGTTAGAAGAAATTCGTTACTTCTAAGAAAAATGTGTTATCTTTGCTGGACAACTTGCTAGTTCTAGCAGAAATTGCGTTATCAGAGACGAAAAATTGTTACTTTTAAAAAAAAATTAGTATCTTTGACAGAAAACTTGCTAGTTCAAACATAAAACGTGATATCGCTGACGAAAAGTGTTATTTCTAAGAGAAATTTGAGTGTGTTAAGTAAAAGTATGTTAGTATTAAGGAAAAGTTGATGATTCGAAGTGAAAATCTGTTAGTGTTAAGTAAACGTTTGGTAGTATTAAGGAAGAACGTTGTTACTTTGAAGAGAAGATTTGTTAGTGCTAATCAAAACTTGCTATTTCTGACAGAAAAGTTTTTATCACAATCAAAGAAAAGTTACTTCTGAGAAAAAATTTAGTATCTTTGACAGAAAACTTGCTAGTTCGAACAGAAAACGTGTTATCACTGACGAAAAAATTATTTCTAAGAGAAATTGGTGTGTGTTAAGTAAGAGTATGTTAGTTTTAAGGTAAAATGTTGTTACTTTGATGAGAAAATTTGTTAGTGTTAAGCAAAACTTGCTACTTCTGACAGAAAAGTTGTAATCATAATCAAAAAATTTGTGACTTCTAAGAAAAAATTTGGTATCTTTGGAAGAAAACTTGCTACTTCAAGCAAAACGTGTTATTTCTGACGAAAAGTGTTATTTCTAAGATAAATTTGAGCGTGTTAAGTAAAAGTGTGTTAGTATTAAGGAAAAATTGATGATTCGAAGAGAAAATGTGTTACTGTTAAGTAAACTTTTGGTAGTATTAAAGAAGAATGTTGTTACTTTGATGAGAAGCTTTGTTAGTGTTAAGCAAAACTTACTACTTCTGACAATAGTTGTTATCACAATCAAAAAATTGTTATTTCTATGAAAAAAACTTGGTATCTTTGGTAGAATACTTGCTAGTTCGAACAGAAAGCATGTTATCACTGATAAAAAATATTATTTCTAAGAGAAAATTGTGTGTGTTAAGTAAACGTTTGGTAGTATTAAAGAAGAATGTTGTTGCTTTGATGAGAAGGTTTGTTAGTGTTAAGCAAAACTTGCTACTTCTGACAGAAAAGTTGTTATCACAATCAAATAAAAGTTACTTCTGAGAAAAAATTTGGTATCTTTGACAGAAAACTTGCTAGTTCGAACAGAAAACGTGTTTTCACTGACGAAAAATATTATTTCTAAGAGAAATTTGTGTGTGTTAAGTAAGAGTATGTTAGGTTTAAGGTAAAATGTTGTTACTTTGATGAGAACATTTGTTAGTGTTAAGCAAAACTTGCTACTTCTGAAAGAAAAGTTATCACAATCAAACAATTGTTATTTCCAAGCAAAAATTTGGTATCTTTGGCAGAAAACTTGCTACTTCAAGCAGAAAACGTGTTATCGCTGACGAAAAGTGTTATTTCTAAGAGAAATTTGAGTTTTTAAGTAAAAGTATGTTAGTATTAAGGAAAAATTGATCATTCGAAGAGAAAATCTGTTAGTGTTAAGTAAACGTTTGGTAGTATTAAAGAAGAATGTTGTTACTTTGATGAGAAGGTTTGTTAGTGTTAAGCAAAACTTGCTCCTTCTGACAGAAAAGTTGTTATCACAATCATAAAATTGTTACTTCTAAGAAAAAAATTGGTATCTTTGGCAAAAAACTTGCTAGTTCGAACAGAAAACTTGTTATCATAACGAAAAATTGTTACTTCTAAGAAAAAAAAGTATCTTTGACAGAAAACTTTCTACTTCAAGCAGAAAACGTGTTATCGCTGACGAAAAGTGTTATTTCTAAGAGAAATTTGAGTGTTTAAGTAAAAGTATGTTAGTATTAAGGAAAAGTTGATGATTCAAAGAGGAAATCTGTTAGTGTTAGGTAAGCGTTTGGTAGTATTAAGGAAGAATGTTGTTACTTTGAAGAGAAGATTTGTTAGTGTTAATCAAAACTAGCTACTTCTGACAGAAAAGTTGTTATCACAATCAAAGAAAAGTTACTTCTGAGATAAAATTTGGTATCTTTGACAAAAAAAACTTTCTAGTTCGAACAGAAAACGTGTTATCACTGACGAAAAATATCATTTCTAAGAGAAATTTGTGTGTGTAAAGTAAGAGTATGTTAGTTTTAAGGTAAAATGTTGTTACTTTGATGGTAAAATTTGTTAGTGTTAAGCGAAACTTGCTACTTCTGACAGAAAAGTTGTTGTCACAATCAAAAAATTGTTACTTCTAAGAAAAAAATTTGGTATCTTTGGCAATAAACTTGCTACTTCAAGCAGAAAACGTGTTATTGCTGACAAAAAGTGTCGTTTCTAAGAGAAATTTGAGCGTGTTAAGTAAAAGTATGTTAGTATTAAGGAAAAATTGATGATTCGAAGAGAAAATCTGTTAGTGTTAAGTAAACGTTTGGTAGTATAAAAGAAGAATGTCGTTACTTTGATGAGAAGCTTTGTTAGTGTTAAGCAAAACTTGCTACTTCTGACACAAAAGCTGTTATAACAATCAAAAAATTGTTACTTCTATGAAAAACTTTAGAATCTTTGGTAGAAAACTTGCTAGTTCGAACAGAAAGCATGTTATCACTGATAAAAAATGTTATTGCTAAGAGAAAATTGTGTGTGTTAAGTAAACGTTTGGTAGTATTAAAGAAGAATGTTGTTACTTTGATGAGAAGGTTTGTTAGTGTTAAGCAAAACTTGCTCCTTCCGACAGAAAAGCTGTTATGACAATCAAAAAATTGTTACTTCTAAGAAAAAATTTAGAATCTTTGGTAGAAAACTTGCTATTTCGAACAGAAAACTTGTTATCATAACAAAAAAATTGTTACTTCTAAGAAAAAAGTATCTTTGACAGAAAACTTTCTACTTCAAGCAGAAAACATGTTATTGCTGACAAAAAGTGTTATTTCTAAGAGAAATTTGAGCGTGTTAAGTAAAAGTATGTTAGTATTAAGGAAAAGTTGATGATTCAAAGAGAAAATCTGTTAGTGTTAGGAAAACGTTTGGTAGTATTAAGGAAGAATTGAAGAGTTACTTTGAAGAGAAGATTTGTTAGTGTTAAGCAAAACTTGCTACTTCTGACAGAAAAGATATTATCACAATCAAAGAAAATTTACTTCTAAGAAAAAATTTGGTATCTTTGACAGAAAACTTGCTAGTTCGAACAGAAAACGCGTTATCACTGACGAAAAATATTAATTCTAAGAGAAATTTGTGTGTGTTAAGTAAGAGTATGTTAGTTTTAGAGTAAAATATTATTACTTTGAGGAGAACATTTGTTAGTGTTAAGCAAAACTTTCTACTTCTGACAGAAAAGTTGTTATCACAAATAAAAAATTGTTACTTCTAAGAAAAAATTTGGCATCTTTGGGAGAAAACGTGCTAGTTCGAACAGAAAAAGTGTTATCACTGATGAAAAATATTATTTCTAAGAGAAATTTGTGTGTGTTCAGTAAAAGTATGTTGGTTTTAAGGTAAAATGTTGTTACTTTGATGAGAAGGTTTGTTAGTGTTAAGTAGAACTTGCTACTTCTGACAGAAAAGTTGCTATCACAATCAAAAAATTGTCACTTGTAAGAAAAAATTTTGTATCTTTGGCAGAAAGCTTGCTAGTTCGAACAGAATATTATTTAGGATAAGTTAGCATGTCAACGCTTAGAATTTTTAATAGAAAAGTCGGATATTTTTTATTTTCTTTCGAGAAAACTAGAATTGGACTATAACTTTTTTCTTTTCTTTGAGAAAATTCAGAAGAGAACTTGAACTTTTCTTCACTTCGTTGTAAAAACTCTGCTTGGTGTTGGGGAATTCAAAAAGCCATAAAGTAAACTTGTGGGTGAAAAGGATGAGTACTTCAAGTTGTAAAATTGGTTTAAGAAAGATATTAAGAAAGGAACTTGTTCTGAAAAGATATGAAAAAGCCTTTTGAAAGTATTACTTGGTGTTGGGGTATTCAAAAAGCTATATAGTAGAGTTGTGGGTGAAAAGAATGAGTACTTCGAGTTGTAAAATTGGTTTAGGATGGACATTAAGAAAAGAACTTGTTCTGAAAAGATATAAAAAAGCCTTTTGAAAGCAATGCTTGGTGTTGGGGTATTCAAAAAGCCATAAATTAGAGTTGTGGGTGAAAAGAATGAGTACTTCAAGTTGTAAAATTGGTTTAGGATGGACATTAAGAAAAGAACTTGTTCTGAAAAGATATAAAAAAAGCCTTTTGAAGGCCTTGCTTGGTGTTGGGGTATTCAAAAAGCCATTAAGTAGAGTTGTGGGTGAAAGGAATGAGTACTTCAAGTTGTAAAATTGGTTTAGGGGGACATTAAGAAAAGAACTTGTTCTGAAGAGATAAAACAAGCCTTTTGAAAGTATTGCTTGGTGTTGGGGTATTCAAAATGCCATAAAGTAGAGTTGTGGGTGAAAAGAATGAGTACTTCAAGTTGTAAAATTGGTTTAGGGGGACATTAAGAAAAGAACTTGTTCTGAAAAGATATAAAAAAGCCTTTTGAAAGTATTGCTTGGTGTTGGGGTATTCAAAAAGCCAAGTAGAGTTGTGGGTGAAAAGAATGAGTACTTCAAGTTGTAAAATAGGTTTAGGAGGGACATTAAGAAAAGAAATTGTTCTGAAAAGATATAAAAAAGCCTTTTGAAAGTATTGCTTGGTGTTGGGGTATTAAAAAGTCATAAAGTAGAGTTGTGGGTGAGAGGAATGAGTACTTCAAGTTGGAAAATTAGTTTAGGGGGGATATCAAGAAAAGAACTTGTTCTGAAAAGATATAAAAAGCCTTTTGAAAGTATTGCTTGGTGTTGGGGTATTCAAAAGCCATAAAGTAGAGTTGTGGGTGAAAAGAATGAGTACTTTAAGTTGTAAAATTGGTTTAGAAGGGACATTAAGAAAATAAATTGTTCTTAAAAGATATAAAACAAGCCTTTCGAAAGTATTGCTTGGTGTTTGGGTATTCAAAAAGCCATAAAGTAGAGTTGTGGCTGAAAAGAATGGGTTCTTCAAGTTGTAAAATTGGTTTATGGGGGACATTAAGAAAAGAACTTGTTCTGAAAAGATATAAAAAGCCTTTTTAAAGTATTGCTTGGTGTTGGGGTATTCAAAAAGCCATAAAGTAGAGTTGTGGGTGAAAGGAATGAGTACTTCAAGTTGTAAAATTGGTTTAGGGGGACATTGAGAAAAGAACTTGTCCTGAAAAGATATAAAAAAGCCTTTTGAAAGTATTGCTTTGTGTTGGGGTATTCAAAAAGCCATAAAGTAGAGTTGTGGGTGAAAAGAATGAGTACTTCAAGTTGTAAAATTGGTTTAGGGGGGACATTAAGAAAATAACTTGCTCTGAAAAGACATAAGAAAAGCCTTCTGAAAGTATAGCTTGGTGTTGGGGTATTCAAAAAGCCATAAAGTAGAGCTGTGGGTGAAAGGAATGAGTACTTCAAGTTGTAAAATTGGTTTAGGGGGGACATTAAGAAAAGAACTTGTTCTGAAAAGATATAAAAAAGCCTTTTGAAAGTATTGCTTGGTGTTGGGGTATTCAAAAAGCCATAAAGTTGAGTTGTGGGTGAAAAGAATGAGTACTTCAAGTTGTAAAATTGGTTTAGGGGGACATTAAGAAAATAACCTGTTCTGAAAAGATATAAAAAAGCCTTTTGAAAGTATTGCTTTGTGTTGGGGTATTCAAAAAGCCATAAAGTATAGTTGTGGGTGAAAAGAATGAGTACTTCAAGTTGTAAAATTGATTTAGGGGGGACATTATGAAAAGAACTTGTTCTGAAAAGATATAAAAATGCCTTTTGAAAGTATTGATGGGTGTTGGGGTATTCAAAAAGCCATAAAGTAAAGTTGTGGGTGAAAAGAATGAGTACTTCAAGTTGTAAAATTGGTTTAGGGGGGACATTAAGAAAAGAACTTGTTCTGAAAAGATATAAAAAAAAAGCCTTTTGAAAGTATTGCTTTGTGTTGGGGTATTCAAAAAGCCATAAAGTAGAGTTGTGGGTGAAAGGAATGAGTACTTCAAGTTGTAAAATTGGTTTAGGGGGGGGGCCATTAAGAAAAGAACTTGTTCTGAAAAGATATAAAAAAGCCTTTTGAAAGTATTGCTTGGTGTTGGGGTATTCAAAAAGCCATAAAGTAAAGTTGTGGGTGAAAAGAATGAGTACTTCAAGTTGTAAAATTGGTTTAGGGGGGACATTAAGAAAAGAACTTGTTCTGAAAAGATATAAAAAAAAAGCCTTTTGAAAGTATTGCTTGGTGTTGGGGTATTCAAAAAGCCATAAAGCAGAGTTGTGGGTGAAAAGAATGAGTACTTCAAGTTGTAAAATTGGTCTAGGGGGGACATTAAGAAAAGAACTTGTTCTGAAAAGATATAAAAATGCCTTTTGAAAGTATTGATGGGTGTTGGGGTATTCAAAAAGCCATAAAGTAAAGTTGTGGGTGAAAAGAATGAGTACTTCAAGTTGTAAAATTGGTTTAGGGGGGACATTAAGAAAAGAACTTGTTCTGAAAAGATATAAAAAAAAAGCCTTTTGAAAGTATTGCTTTGTGTTGGGGTATTCAAAAAGCCATAAAGTAGAGTTGTGGGTGAAAGGAATGAGTACTTCAAGTTGTAAAATTGGTTTAGGGGGGGGGCCATTAAGAAAAGAACTTGTTCTGAAAAGATATAAAAAAGCCTTTTGAAAGTATTGCTTGGTGTTGGGGTATTCAAAAAGCCATAAAGTAAAGTTGTGGGTGAAAAGAATGAGTACTTCAAGTTGTAAAATTGGTTTGGGGGGACATTAAGAAAAGAACTTTTTCTGAAAAGAAATAAAAAAAAGCCTTTTGAAAGTATTGCTTGGTGTTGGGGTATTCAAAAAGCCATAAAGCAGAGTTGTGGGTGAAAAGAATGAGTACTTCAAGTTGTAAAAATTGGTCTAGGGGGGACATTAAGAAAAGAACTTGTTCTGAAAAATTATAAAAAAGCCTTTTGAAAGTATTGCTTTGTGTTGGGGTATTCAAAAAGCCATAAACTAGAGTTGTGGGTGAAAAAAATGAGTATTTCAGGTTGTAAAATTGGTTTAGGGGGACATTAAGAAAAGAACTTGTTCTGAAAAGAGATAAAAAGCCTTTTGAAAGTATTGCTTGGTGTTGGGGTATTCAAAAGCCATAAAGTAGAGTTGTGGGTGAAAAGAATGAGTACTTTAAGTTGTAAAATTGGTTTAGGGGGGTATTAAGAAAAGAACTTGTTCTGAAAAATTATAAAAAAGCCTTTTGAAAGTATTGCTTTGTGTTGGGGTATTCAAAAAGCCATAAACTAGAGTTGTGGGTGAAAAGAATGAGTACTTCAAGTTGTAAAATTGGTTTAGGGGGGACATTAAGAAAAGATCTTATTCTGAAAAGATATAAAAAAAAGCCTTTTGAAAGTATTGCTTGGTGTTGGGGTATTCAACAAGCCATTAAGCAGAGTTGTGGGTGAAAGGAATGAGTACTTCAAGTTGTAAAATTTGTTTAGGGGGGACATTAAGAAAAGAACTTGTTCTGAAAAAATATAAGAAAGCCTTTTGAAAGTATTGCTTGGTGTTAGGGTATTCAAAAAACCATAAAGTAAAGTTGTGGGTGAAAAGGATGAGTACTTCAAGCTGTAAAATTGGTTTAAGAGGGACATTAAGAAAGGAACTTGTTCTGAAAAGATATAAAAAAGCCTACTATAACTAAACTAAACTTCAACTCTAACTGAAACTCTATGCTAAGACTCTAGGCTAAAAGTCTAAACTCTTAACTAAAACTAAACTAAATTAGAACTCTAACTAAAACTCTAAGCTAAGACTCTAGGCTACAACTCTAAGCTAAGACTCTAGGCTACAACTCTAAGCTAAGATAATTTCGAAGTCCAAAAAAAACTTACAAAAATGGGGGGGGAGGAGAGGAGGGGAGGGAGGGGGAGTGGGGAGGGGGAGTGGGGAGGGGATGAGGATCTTTTGGGGCCCGGGGCCTTTGGGGACCCGGGGGCCCTTTGTGGTTGGGGTAGGGGACCTTATAACACTGTTCAAATGGTAGTTGTATATTATACCGAACACAGATTTTCACCCCAAATCATCTTCTAAAATGTCTCAAACTGTTTCGCTCAAATCATTTTCTAAAATGTCTCAAACTGTTTTGCCCAAATAATCCCCTAAAAGTAATTTCTACGTGTTCCTTTGTTTTTGCATCCCTGCGCTGTCACATTCGAAATTCCCAGGAAACCATTTCCCGCGTAAAACACATTCAATCTGTCTTAAATTTCTGAAAAATATCTAAGGTGTTCCTACTTACACTATTATGGCTTCGATAGAATATTAATTTTATCTCTCAGACCTAAAGACCTGAGAAGCCATATTTAAAAATGAAATCCCCTCATGTTTCTTGTCCCAGTCGATTATGTAAATCAATTTCTCAGAAATCCTCTCCCCTTCGTTAATGTAAATCAATTTCTCGGAAATCCTCTCCCCCTCGATTATGCAAATCAATTTCTCAGAAATGTAGTTCCCCTCGATTATGCAAATT